>JARDVA010000007.1:0-15840 GCA_030265315.1 Mopalia swanii
AAATTTATCATATGAATCCAAAACGATAACCTCATTTCGACCCCATATTTCAGCATGTATTACGCCATCATAAGATCTCCTGATGATGGCATTACATTACTTGTGTGTTATGTTATACTCTTCAGTGGAACTAATGGTTTCTTAAACTTATTGTTCTTCAGAATCATATTAAACGGTGTAAGTCTGATGTGTGAATCAAACATCATTGTATGATATTCACTCCTTTCGAAGGTTTGGAAATACGGCCTTATTAGTGAGTCAGTATTTGTTATTTGAAAAACAATTTAGATGTAGAATTGCATACAGGAGAGACGGAATAAAGGACGGTAATTAAACACAGGTATTTAACATCATTGCTGTTTCGTTATTAACACTAAACACGAACAAATGTAAAAATAATTAACAATGACGTCTCAGTGTTGTTTTACATTACGCAGACTTGTTTTGTACATCAACGTCTTGACATGAATTTAATAGAACCGTTCAAAAATGTAATTACCTATAAAGTATCATTTTCAAAAATAGAAAATACAATATACGTTTTATTAAATACGAAAAGGTACATCATTCAGAAGGCATGTAGTTCACGACGACCTGAAATGACCAGAATATTCCAAAACAGTCCAAATATATGACCTTTCATTACGTTTGTTACTAAAAAATGTCGTCTCAATTAACCTTTTTAATGATATTAGATCAAAAGACATTCTAGAAATAATTAATATAATAAGAACAACATCAGGAAAACTGTCACAAATATACATTAAATTCTGTCCAAATTCGGTTAGAACTTTCTACAGATTTTTTAAATATATGTTTACATTTACTTGCTCGAACACTAAGTCTGTAAAGAACAAAATAAAACAAAAATGAATAAAGTAAATCAATTCTTTCCATGAACATGTTCTTTTGTGTCTGGAAGATTCTTTTAAGTCATCCAATACAGGTGATGGGAGATGGTCGATTGTCTCTACAAATATCTCGAGTTTTCCTTTCTAATTTGTTTAAGTGTTTAAACATTTTACTGGACCGTTATCTTATTCGTTTCTGGAAAGTTGTAGAAAATACGTGTAAATATGGAAGCCATCATTTGTAGTAAAGGAAAGTGGATCAAGTTTATAAAGCCTGCGGCATATTTGTTTTATAAATGTCACAGGGCATGAAGTTAACACGGTTCATTATGAACTATTGTCATCAACGAAACATACCATTTATAGTTAACATGGGTTAAACAAAGTGTCATTTACAGTCCACAATACGGGATAATGCCTGCGAGAATATCTGGTACGATATCAGGGCGTTGCGGTGTTGTTTTAAGCGAAAGGTGACACAAGTATTTCGGGTCAAACTACTTGTGTCTTTCTCAACCCCGACGACATAATAGTATAGTAAACTTGTTACAAATGACATTCCCTTATTATGCATGTTACAAATTTGACCACAAAGGTTGCGGCGACCTAGCTTAATACCATCCTTATTTTGCTTTTTTTGTGACGAAAGAAACAAGAAACAAAAGGGCATAAATAATAGAAAAATATATAGAAAATAATAATTATAATAAAGAAACAATTGGTTGACACTTTTTGTCCGTCATTCAATAGAAACTGGGAGAATGGTTTCATTTAGTTTTTGCCACATGATCAAGTGGAAAATATAGATTTCTAAAAACTGTATGGAAAATACAAGTGTGGGCTCTAATGCTGAATACTATGCTGTAGCGCTTAGTAATTAACTATTGTCCTTGTCATTATCGAGTGTGCAGTTTTCGTATGAACTTAAAACGAGTAGCTTTAATTTGTCCTGGATCAATGAAAGATGATTGTAATCCTGAAGCAGTGGGTATCTTCGTACTCTTTCATCATTGTTTCGGGACAGTAAAACAAATTGGAAATGTGTTTATAACCAAAATATATTAAACATATTGGATGACATACAGAGTTAACCTCCTACAGTTAACCTTGTGTAAATTGGGGATAAAACTAGGGCAAGTCTGTGTGGGGGCACCCAATTGTAGACTGCAATTTAGTGAAAATTACCAGTTAGACCTTTTCGACAGGACGTGCAGTGTCAAAGTGATTTTATCTGAGACTTTTAATATAAGCCTGATATGCAAAGGTAAAGGTCCTATATATAATATGGATCTTCCGGTGGTACACAGAGAAGCATCAACGGCTGTTTTTGACGCGCATGTCAAATAATGTGTACAGATTCTAATTTTGATAAAAATAGGATGACAATAAAAATATTCGTTGACTCATATATTGTGTTTTGATAATCACATATGTTTCTAACTTGTAGGGATGTTGATGCATGGTTGTGTATGTTTTATCTCCCAAGTGATTCATTAACTGACAAAGTGTTAATTGATTTAAATATCAAATATAGATCAAAATTGTGTTGTTTGTTATTTGCAGACAACATACGTAAATACAAAACCATTAACAAACGTAAGATAAATAAAGCTAGGAATATAAAAAAGTCCAATTAATGAAGAGCCTTGTGATGTTTAAATCCAAGACAAAGGCTTGCTGATCAGTGCAATATGTGATCGGTATAGAAAGACATTCAGTGATATTTTTTTAATTCAACAATTCGTACAGTTGAGGGTTACATATGTTGACATATCGATTAACGTCAAGGAATCGTGTCGGTACTTGCGTTCGCAGATGTCTGTGGGCAGATCATATGTGAATTTGGAGGCAAATGAGTGGGTTTAACAGGGTTTGGTTACCTTGAGTTGAAAGACTGCCAACAAAAGATTAATTTGTAGCCAGTTTTAATTTTGTCATTCCTAATTAAACTGAAATGATTAAGTTTAAAGCAGACTTAAAATCTGTTAAAGGATGTTGATATTTTTGTGTGTTGTTCAACTCAGGAGGAACCTACCCATAAACATCGTTTACGTACTGTTTTGTAAGCGAAATAGATCTTGATCAGACGAAATGGTATCCTGAGTATCTCAATGTTCTCTGTGTTTCTTTCAAATATACCTTTATGACAACGCAAAAGGTGTTACACTCTTTTTACCTGTTCAATATACCACTCTTTTTAAAGTCCTGTTTGGTTCATTTCGGTGTCTTTAGTATCGAAACTGTGTAAAGCAGTATCGCATTTATAATTGTTTTTATTACCTGGCTGGCAGCTCTCCCAATTAACCTTTGTATTTACTTGCTGGATTAACATGGAGGAGAAATGCAGAGTAGTTTCAATCTGAGGGGAAACGGAGCGAACTGTATTCTGTCTATACGCTATATACCCGTATATTTTAACGCCGACGACAATGTCATTCGAGCGAGGCCTGTGCTAGTTTACCCTAGTTTGTCCTCATACCTACATAACATGTATACCCTGGCGGCTGGGCAGAGTGCTGCGAACATTACATAAAATCTAAAGGTGTTTATAGCGATCAATACGTTGGGTGAAACATAATCCCGTTGATGTGTATAATTTATATGAGGTAGCTTCTTGGCTAGCTTTGTAACTGGGATATTCCAGGCTGGGACCTTAGTTGGTTTGTCACAAACAAATAGGTCTAAGGGTATGTCACACTCGCTATAAAGTTCAGCTAAACAATTCAATAATATATACCTAAATCTCTGATCGAATATATGCATATATCACCTTTTGTTAGTAACATGAGGAGAGTTTAGGACAGCGGTCAGTGGTATCGCACTGACAACCTTCTGACCTTAAAGTCTTTTTCTCATGCTAAAAAAAGCTCTTAAGACTTTATGAGACGAATAATAGACGAGAACAGAGATAGAAAGCGGATGGGCCTGCCTTACTACTTAACTGTCATCCGTTCGACATAACGCCGGCCGGCAAAGTTAAATTGCTGAGGCATAAAGAATATTCCCGAAAATTTGTGAACAAGTAGAACGGGTTTGCAAATTGTTGCTCGACCTATACGTGTATACGGGGGAGGTTGTGGCCAATGAACAGCCTGTAAATCATAGTACGGACGCTACCATTTAAGGCTCACGTCGTCTAGCTTCGTTGCAGTCGCCAGCTGAGAACAGAAGGATCGGGTTGTGTTAGTCGCTTTGAGACGTGAGTGCTTTTAAACAGTTAGTACTATCTTGTAGTATTGTCTGTCAACTGTCAAATTTGCTTGGATTTTATTACATTCGTACAAATTACAGAAGGTTTAAGACGAACATCGTAGGTAGTTCGTAGCAGGCTAGTTCTCTCGCAGTCGTTTTAAGTTCTTTTACTTTTTTCTTTTTCAAGCTATTTTCTAAACTTAACAAGATGGATACGAAATCAAGCCGTGGCTCTTACAGAGAGGAGGTAACAAGAACCTCACGGGAAAGCAGCAGCTACACCCCATCAATCGGGAGCAGGACAACCACCATTGTCTCAAGGGGTTCTTCTGGAGGCGGTTTCCGAGGCTCTATGGGATATGACATGAGGCAATCCTACAGTGGTGGGCTTAACTTGGCTCCAGGAACCGCTAGCCATGTCTCCAATGAAGGTGTCAACCACATCAAGGAAGATAGGGCCAGAGAAAAGAAAGATATGAGAGATCTGAACGAGCGTCTGGCCAACTACATTGAGAAAGTTCGATTCTTGGAGGCCCAGAACAAAGCCCTTCTTTCTGAACTGGAAAAGCTCCGTCGGCCCGTTGATCTGGACAAGATCAAGCAAATGTATGAGTCTGAGTTGAACCAAGCTCGTCTTGTCATTGATGAATTGTCAAAGGAAAAAGCCAACTTTGATGTAAAGATTGTCAGTCTTGAAGATCAGCTAGCGTTCGAGAAATCAGAGTAAGTTATCCCTTTATTTTATTGACTAGTTAGTCTATTTCGAGTTAATCTAAAAATTCGCGCAAATTTGGGCAATTACCTTGGTTAAGATGCAAGGGCATTTGCGCTTTCATGTATGCTGTAAGTTGTACGATAGGTATATTCAAGATGGCACATGGTGACAAGTTACCGGCTGTCATAGGGAACCGGCATTTTAATGCCACGCCCATCTAGAGTCACATGACATGCTAGATATCCGGGCCTTCAGTATTTTTGCCTCACCTGAGAATCTATAATTGTAACTATTTAACAGATGACTGAACACAGATCTGAGGTCATACTGTCCTAGTTAGACGAGAAAAGAGACTCACAAATTGAAATACTGCAATTGTGAAGTTTTGTCCTGTGATTGTCAATACCTGCTGAAAGAACCCAGTTCAGCAGTTCAATTATATTTAACAAAATATTTTTTTTCTAACTACTTACATTTATGGTCGAATGATATAGGGTTTGATTTTCTACTACTGTTGTACGCCAAACGGTAAATTTATATTATATGTTCATTTTTTATAAGCAAAAAGCCTTTTCCACTGTTTATTATATTTCATAATTTCGTATATGGATAAGTTCTTGTTCATTAATAACTTACTCATTAGGTGCGTGCCTTTACACGGAAAGTCCATGTTTTTTAACTTATGTTTCAAGATCCTGTATTTGTTAAACAAACTTTTTTACTGTACACACAGTTTGATCTCAACACACTTGTTCTCCAAGACTATGTCTTAAGCTAAAACAATATACATGTCTTCACAACACTAACATTGCTTTTATGCGCTGAACCGATTTGTATTAAGCGAGTCCGTTTTAGAATGGATATACATTATTCATGTGAAAAGCTGCTCCATAGCCTCACCTTTTAACATACGGTTAACTAAACTATAGCTCATGACCAGAAGCCGCGTGAAGGCACTCCTTTTTGTTCAGAATGCACCCACAACCAGGAAAAGTAAATCATCAGAGTGCTACTGTTGTAAACAAGCTATAGTACTGTAATATACGTGTGGGATCTCCGGACACGCTGCATTCCTCCACGTATCCAGAACGCGAGAACTCTCGGCATGTATCTGTCTAAATCAACATTATTTTTTGCTAGGTCATGCGGGAAGCAATCGGGATCATACATATTAAAATCTTACATTTTGATGTATTGCGATAGCATGTGTAGAATTCGAAGTGGCAATATTTGATAAACCCTCGAGATAAGTGTGTTAAATTAGCTGTCCGGTCGTAAATCGAAAAACAGTTTTTGGATCTGTCCCGAGGCGGCCTCACGACCGCCTATTGTTATACTGTGATGGTGAGGTCCAGACCTGTTTAACAGCGATACAATCTACAACCCGAAAGAGCACTGCCCGGAGACATTCATAGCAACTCACCTAAACCAGGAGGTCAATCGGGGTCAATCTATAAGACGTTGAAAAGCATGTAGAACCCAGTTCATATAATCCATTGCCATATATGGCATGATGGCGTCATTGCGTACGTTATGAATATTCATTAGAATCCTACCTTTTGAATGAAAGCGACGCTCTTTACAATACGTGTGCTGATTCATTCGGTGAACTGCATTATGGGAGCTGTGAAACAGGATTTTCAGGTTAAACACGTTGACTGGCACAGCCTGTTAGCTTTTTAAAACTACATCAAATGTTTTTGTATTAAAAAAAGATATAGTTATAAAGAACGATAAGCATAAGATATGAACCATGGGCGTTGTTAGAGGATAAAAACTCTAATTCTACTTTAGTTAAAAATGATTCTTTGTGTCAAACTGGAAACTTGTTAAGTAACCAGTTGTAACAGTATTGCGAGATACATCGTAAGGTATAAACATTCTGTTATTTTAATAGCAATTATGGAAAGAAAGTCTTGCGATAAATTCTGGATAATTCATGCTTTCGGAAACGGACCAACATTGTTATATACTATTCTGAACCCATTTAGTTAGAAAAAGGCTATATGACATATTGCAGCACATGTCGTTTCGGACAGCCCCACTGCTCCCAGCGGTATCCAGTGACGAACAATTGTGACAAGTCAAAGTTAAATATTTGCACAAGGAAGGTTGAAAAACATTCTACCTTTAAATTGGGTTATGTAAACTTAACGTATAACTGCTTCTGGTGTGTTCTATCAGTGCTTCGGTTTGTATCGTTTTTAGCACAGCTAACATCAATCGTTGACAAATCATCTGTACGAATGGATTCATTGGCTCTGTGTTTTTCTGTTATCAATGTCGAAAAAGAAACAAAACTTTAGAATCATCAGCCTAATTGTTTTGTATGTGATATATGGCAGGATTTTCCCATCGTATGTCAACCGAAACTATTAATGATACATGTCTGTAGGTCACCCATAACAACTCCGGAAGATTCATCGGTATTAATTGTTGAATACCACTGTGCCAGTGTGATTATTATATAAGCAATATATTATTGTGCCGCTGAGTAATATAGTACATAAACTAAGGAAGAATATATAATATAGTGTGTAACTGTATATATGCATTGAACAACTTGTTGCCGAGAGATTGTTCCCACGATGACTCATAATGATTAATTGATAGTCGTTTATCGCTATGATTCCCATCCCGACCCCAAAATTGGAACATGGTACAGCCCAAAAATACCATACCAAAATAACAGCTATTGTAGCTATCGTCCATTTTTCAAATGTATCTTACAAATTTTAGCAATGAATCCCTAAGTATTAGACTTTTGATAGGATTGACCTTGGCTGCTTTATATCACAGAGAACAATATTGAACTCTAACTAAAACAAATAAAAAATAATCGTCAAAAGCATTGCAGGTATCTGTGTGTTCAAAGTTCTTGTTAAAAAATGAACCAAATCCCAAACTGCATTTTGATTCCGTTACTTGAACATAACTTTTAACTCTCTACTAGACGTGAACGTGAAGCTCACGAGAAGACCGAGTTACAAGCCAGGTGCGATCGTTTGAGCGACCATGTAGGAGAACTGGAGGGTGAACTGGTAACTCTGAGAGGCCGTGTTGAGAGTTTAGAGGATGAGAACCGACGACTCCGCGACCAGCTCAGGAAGTACCAGGATGAGATCAACCGACTCAGACAGGTACAACATTCTCATATCTTTACACATCAGAACTCCGTGGTCATATCTTTAGGAATTAGAACTCTATGGAAAGTAGTGTCGTTCATATTGTCGATAGCACTGTCTCGGCTTAGACACAAAGTAGTTTAGAAATTAGTTCAGACTGACCCCTTTCTGGAAACTAAATCATGCCTCACAAAGTCAGTTACCGACCAAGTCCCGCTGGGACAACTCTTTCCATCTTAAAAACAAAGCCTATTGTAAAATATTTACATAGATCCGTCGGGATGACCACTCGTTTTTGTTGTGGTAAACGCTATTTAAAATTTATCTACCAATCGAAATTATGTCTTTATTGACTTGTCTTCTTCATATATACTTTATCAATGCACCCATGTGGTCAATCGTTTTTCAGGACCTTGATGCCGAGACCCTTGCTCATATCAACGAAGCCAACATGAGACAATCTCTTGAAGAACAGCTTGCGTTCATCACCGGGGTTTATGAAAGCGTGAGTATCTGTCTATTTATTTTTCTTCTTCTTGTCAACTTAATTGGTCCAAATATTACAAAATTACTTTGCAACACTACTGTCTTTGAAAATTTGTTTCGGTTTTGTAAATCAAAATATAAAACCAACCACTACTCTTCTCGCGCATAATAAAGGAAAAAGAAATGGACCAAATGGAAAAAAAAGAAAGAAAAAATACGCACCTTTACATCGTTCAATGTAGCTTATTAAAAAAAAACTGAAAATGGGCCGGTGAATAATTCAATATGATAGACTGTTGCTGGTTCGCGGTAATCCTGTCTGATGGTGATATACTTTTTTCTGTTTCATGTTAACAGGAAATCAAGGAACTGACGATCCTGGCTAACCGCGACACCACCATCGAGATGAGGGAGTTCTGGAAGGGAGAGATGGGCAAATGCATGAGAGACATCCAAAACGAATACGACAATCGTCTGGATCTGATGAGAAACGACATCGAAACCAAATACAGCTTCCAGGTGAGTGCTTTTCATAGCATGCATGCTCTTAGACAATATATCTGAAGAGGAAGACGTTCATAATGTTTATAGTGTTAATCTTCGCCTGATAAAACAAAAGGTTAATAGATTTGGGCGACATCATATTTACTTATTATACCAGAAAAGTTATTTTGTTTACAAATGTCTACATCAAGCACCGTAAACAACTATATACCATTTAGTTAAACTGTATTTTGTTTTATTTTAGATGAGAGAGCTCCGTGCTGGGACACAGAAGGATAACTTCGAGGTGACGCATATGCGCGAGGAGCTGAAGAGAACCAAGGACAAGCTCAGCGAGCTCCAAGCCAAGAACGCGGAGTTGTCTGCCAGGGTAAGGGGAGATAACTATGACACCTCGGTTTAAACTGGATTTTATACTATTATACAAGAGTATATTTTCAACTCTTTATTTAAATATAAGTCATTTTAAAAAATAATGATATTAATTCAGATTTGATTAAATACAAAACTAGCAAGAGACCTGGTCCTGAAATATAAAGTAACAACAGTAAAATATCATGTATGCATAGTTGGCTCTTCCTCATACTATTCCTTCCCATGTTATAGTGCGCCAGTTTGGCTGAGATGAATCGTGAATTGGAAAGCCAATTGGAGAAGGCTAACTACGATTTGGAGCAACAGAAACTCAAGTACGACGCTGAATTGCATAGACTCCGTGGAGAACTCGAACAGGTCCTCATTGAACTCCAAAGTTTGTCAGATGCCAAGCTCAGTCTGGAACTCGAGATTGCCGCGTACAGAAAACTGTTGGAAGGCGAAGAAGGAAGGTGAGTAACAGTGTTATGGCGTCTCTCTTCATCCATCCTATTTGTTAAATAAAAACATAGCTTAAGGCAGCTCCTCTTCTGAATGAGATGCACGGAAAAACTCACTGTAAATTTCGAGATGTTACAATCAATTATTAAAGCTAGTAATTACATTAAAACTCCTGAAAGTCAAACGTCAATGTTACAGTCAAAATCTTTATTTAATAACGGTGATGAATACAAGAAACATTAGCCTATAGGCTACTTATGCCGCCGAAAGTAATGTACATACGTCGACTAGGATTTATCTAAATTATGTTTTTTCCCTTTCTCTCAGACTGACTCTGAGGAAGGCTGTTGAAATTGCCGGAAATTATGTGACACGAAGTGGAAGTGCAATGGAATCCGTAACACAGTCTAGTGGTAAGAGTTCATGGCGTACTGAAGACCGTAAGTTTCTATTTTTCCCAACAGGGCATGTACAGTCGGTGAAAGAGGTCGAGGGACTCAACTGTGGCTTAGACGGAGGTAGCCGTGTATCCTAGGTGGTCGGTGGTATATGTTCATTTAACCATGTCTTGTATTTATTTAACATTTTTGTTTTCACTCAGATAGCAAAAAGAAGTGAAGCAAACACCACATGTTCTCTGTTGTGATTCAAGACAAGGAATCCTTCTTAGGCGTTTTCAGCATTTTCTCGATTTATTATTTTTTTTATTTGGTTGCCGTCGTGTCTTGGAGGTATTTTTTATATACCTGTATTGTCTGTTGTATGCTTTGAATGTTTTTGGTTCATTTAACTTTAATGTAATTTTACCGTTAAAGTACACTGTAGTTAAACATTCCGTTACGATCGTGGAAGAAAGCTAGACGAAACAATCAGCACACTCTCTGATGAGTATGTCTCCTCCACATAAAGCATTGGTCATATAATCATCGAGGTTGTTCAGTTACCAAACTAATGTGTTTATTATTTATGCATGTCAGGACGCATATCGTTGCAACTCAGTTGATGTGGAAGACACTATAATGTATTATTTATTTGTTAAACATTTTAAAATAACAAGGGCAAAATGGTAGTTCCACAAACTGATCACAATACCTGATAACACCTTTTTTGAAATCCAGCACTGACTTTGTTAGGATGGTCTTCCTTATTTATCCATATATTTATTCACATGTACTGTTTGATAGCAACTAACTAGATGGTGGTCTTATATATATCCGTTTATTAAGACGTAGTGGTAGATTTAAATTTCTATATATATATATATATTTCCCGGATCGACACGTACATTTACTCTCTATTTAAAAATAAGTAAATTAAGGAAAAGAAAAATGTGCATACTCCTGCATTATCATATCAAGGTCTAAATATATATTTAAAAAACATTTCATACCCAGTAAAGTGGTTTTGATATTGTCAACTGTTTTCCAGATAACTGTTTTCCCAAAGGATAATTCTAATCTTAAGAATTCACTATTAATTTCGCCAAGTAGTTAATTTTTTTAGGAAATATATACTTATACTTATCGAGCTATATTGGTATTTAATGTATGCACTTACTCTAAAGCCATTCACATCGGATAATATTATATCGGTATGCTCCGTTTTTCTTCAGGTCTTCAGTCTAGCGAGTCTGTCGGTAGATTGACCGTTCAGAAAACCGCACGAGGAAACATCGCTATCCCAGAGTGCTCTCCAGATGGTCGTTATATAACTATTGAAAACAACTCCTTCAGCAAGGTATTCAGTCTTTTAGTCATTTAACTTGTTAGCTCGGTAGTTGAATAGTACCTCAAAAATGAGAGAAAAATGTTGTTGAAACTTTATTCCATTGAGTTAACACTTGGAAAATGATACAATTGGAAAATCCGGATTAGATATTCCAACTAGAACCAAAAGCATATGGAGTTGACATGTGTTTGATTACATCATCTAGGAGTACAACTGTTTTATTGGTCCATATCTGCAATGTAGTTTACAACATTAAGCGATATAGAAAAGCTGTAGTATATATGGTTAACGTTGGCTCCTTTCGGTGTACCTTATATTGCATGATTTTGCTGGTGGTATGAAGGATACGATTACTAAGGCTTGGTCTTGTTTTTACCAACAGAAGCAGAGCATGAAGGGATGGAAGATTAGCCGTGAATCTGGAGATAGAACTTATGAATTTATCTTCCCCGATATCGAGCTGAAGGGGGGTAACATTAAGGTACTGTATTCGTACTTAATTGTTTATTCAATTACAAATTTGATTTAAGTATGATGTAAATATAAGGCAGGCTTTTTGTTGATGCGTTTCGATCTGGCATAGTCCATTATGATTGGTATTTTCTTGAAGATCAAATACAGAGGCGCTCCAGAAAGCTTGGTTACCATCAGGCAGAAAGTTCACCAAGGTTTCCTTCTATGTGCTATCCAATGCTACGCTATGTGTGTGTTATGTTTTATGGGACACAACTGGGTTCATGAACTTAATTGAAACCAACAGCGCTTTGTGTCAAAACATGCTTTTTGTAGGATTAAGCAAAATACACGCGTGCTAATATGTATTATACCTGTACTAAATGTCAATCGTCATTATTTCTAA
Organism: Mopalia swanii; assembly: GCA_030265315.1. Classification (NCBI taxonomy): domain Eukaryota; kingdom Metazoa; phylum Mollusca; class Polyplacophora; order Chitonida; family Mopaliidae; genus Mopalia; species Mopalia swanii. The sequence goes on from JARDVA010000007.1 coordinate 12,277, forward strand.
CAGCTTGATGTAAGAAACTCTTTGAATACTGAAGCTGTAACAGAGTGTTTGTAATTAATTTTTGGAAATGTCCCCAATGTATTATAATCTCTGTGTTTGACTGACGTCGAATCTTCGGGGTATCTTTGTTCATACGTTGACAATTATGTTTTGTAGGTGTTTGCCCGTGGTGCTGCAAGATCTGGCGAGAAGAAGGGCAATGATCTTGAATGCGATTCTAACAGCTGGGGATCAGGAAACTGTACCACCAAATTGTTTGACGAATCTGGAAATGTAAGTTCACAACAACAACTATATCATAAATAACCGAACAGATACCAACACAATTTATATTGATTTGAAAATAACACGTGATTGTCCTACACGATATATGCATTAAGACAAAACCTGGGAACAAGTTTAAGGGCTACTTATCCTTCATGACAATCTTTGACATTATTATTATTAAAGCAAAATTAATTCAAATTTTAAAAACTAGCTGATTGATGTTTATGGTCGTGTTCAGTTGTATCTCACGTATGCAGCAACGGTACAATATACACACTAACACTACTATAACATATGAAGTGATTCCTATGCTGAAAATTAATGTTCCTCCGTGCCTTTGTGAGATAGCGGGACTGTGTTTGATAGATACTATTTTGAGTCAGACCGTGAAATACGCTTCCCACCTCAGGATATCTCTTTCACAGGGATCACAAATCAATTGCAGTTGTCGACCAATAATGGACGATTTTTAATATTTTTCTACAGGAAAAGGCCAGCCACAACCAGAAATTTGCCATGTAAAGAGGTTGAAGCATTCCATGACTTTGAATGAGTCTTAGAAGAGGTTGTACGGTGGGCGAGAAGGATCAATCTTCCATAACTTATCGACTGCATAGTGTAATTTGCTTGAGCTGGCATGGACAGAAGACGCATGCGTGTTATTGAGAGATCATTGATAGTGCTTTTCTGTAATTCTTAATCTTCTCGTCATGTGATAATAAAATTTCGTTTTTTACTTGTTTTTAAAGTCTTTTGACAATGTTCTATGTATTTTAGAAAAATGTCTGTGTGCTGCCAATCTGTAAAACGGTGCATTCAATTGCTTCAAATTAGCTTTGTCTGGAATCTAAAGAATGTTATTTTGGGGATCTTGAAAAAAAAAAAACAAACGTCTATATTTTACCACATATAACCCAAACATCTTCACATATTAGTTACATTGTTGTAGATAAATAACGAAAATAAAGAAAAAAACCGAAACATAGATTTGTTGTTATTCCATGTGTGTTTTGAACTGTTATAAGTGTTACTGGCTTTATTAATTTACATCATGTATACACGTATGGTTAAAATTATGAGATGTGAGATTTCGCATGTTTCTTTCTCCAAGACACGCCTTTAACTCCGATCTGCTCTCAATGGCTAAAGAGCACAAACACACCTACTCATCACTATAAGATGATAGACAGACGTTGTGAATGTACCACAACAACTTACCGTGTCTGTCGGAACTCGTCTGATTGTCACCCAGGGCAGCATTTACCTACTTGTGAAAATTGGACGATATAAAACGATATTCCTTTTGTTTTTAAAAACAAGACAGAAATATATATCTGGAAAAACAGCCAGTTCAGTAATGATTCAGAACTCAAATCTAACAAAATATTCACGTGACTATCTGTAAGGCTTTGTTTATTTGGGCGTTCATCATTTTATTTAAACAGCCTTTAAACCACGATGGAAACATATGGTTTACTAGAGGTGACATTTTTTTTACCTTTCACGCTGTCACTCTCCTACCAACAAATGCTATACTTTATTATATATAGAAGGAAAATTAACCTCTGCCACTTAATGTTTTTGTGAGCAGATTTAGTTGGTTAACAAAAGTTTTACCTTGCCGGTCAGGTTGTTCCTCTCAAAACACGTCGCACCGGCAAACGTGGCAATGATAACCACAGTCAACGTAACGTTATACTGCTTACTGACAGCCAACAACACACACGACCAGTACAGTGCATTTCGCAAAATTAGGCAGTATTCATATTGCATATTAACTCAGGGAGCACCAGGCCACAACCAGCTGCCTCGCGATAAAATGTCTTCTTAGTATGTACAATTGTTTCATAATCTCCGAAGAGGCATTCAGAAGTTTACCGAATGATGGAGACCATCACATGTAGTGGCGCTCCGATATTCCACATTTCTTTAAGGCATCTTAGACTATTCTCAGTGATTCACTGGTTACACAAAGCCATCGTAGTCTCCACATACATGTATACTTGTTGTAGCGCTTTGACGTCTAAACTAACCAAATAAAAGGTGAATTAGAAAGCATTCTTTATAATGGAAAATGGTTAATTTGATGGACCTGTGGAGCATAAATATCTTAATTTATATAAAACAGCTTTACTACAATATGTAGACGAATACGTGTGACGCACGCATGTGTGATTGATTAGAGGAAACACAAAACTTGAGTATGAGGGGAATACCCCCGAATTTATCTATGAATGTCCATTCAGACAAATAGATATATAACCGAGGACTATAGCCAGTTAAGTGACAAATTCTACTATTTGTGTTTAAAGTTTAAATTGAATGGAAATTGAAAACTAATTTCGAGTTAATTGCCTCAAATTAGACTTGTCTGGGATCTAAAATATGTTATTTTTGGGATCTTGAAAAAGACACGTGTATATTTTGCAAACAAACAACCTAGGACTATAGCGAGTTATTGAAAAAATCTAATTGAAGGATAATGTGGAGACAGTCATTATCACTGGACTGAAATTTAAAGTTGTACTCAAATGTATTTCAAGAAAACACTGCAATCCTACTAACATAGCAAAGTATTAAAAAAAAACCATAGAAATCACGTTCATAGCATAGTTCGGAAAACAAAATATGATAACAAGGAGAACATTACAGAAAACAATAATCAAGGTCAAACTGGGAAAACGTTTTGGTGGAAGTTATGCAATTCATTCCTTACAAATCGGAACAGCAATTTTGCCACAATCCCCCCTCTCATAGTAAATAACGATAACAACCTACAAGGAAGTCGTTATGAATACAAAGTTTATCGAATAGCCGATTTGCTTAACGATTATTTCGCCTCGATTTGTAAAATTGATGATACTTAAGTCACTGTCCCATTCCTTGTTACTCGGACACCCACGATCTTTCAGAATTCCATTTGACTAATTTGGATATTCTTGAAGTGCTGAAGTCGGTTGACACTTCCAAAGCAGTTGGCCCTGGCGGAATAAGCCCGCTGATTCTTTATGAAGCTAGAAATCAGATTGTCAGTGTCGTTATCAAATCGGTATTTGCCCATGTGCGTGAGTGTATATCACCCCACCGACACGGATTTGTACCAGGCACCTCAACTGTGACGCAATTACTAGATATCTATTTCGACATTGTAAAAGCACCAGACCAGGGAAAGTAAGTAATGTTTATTTTGTCTGGGGTATTTCTGGTAAACTTTTGGATTTGTTCTCAAGTTATTTATCTCACAGACAACAAAGAGTTGTAATCCGCGGTTTTGAATCACATCAAAGCGATGTTACA
>JARDVA010000007.1:29884-42065 GCA_030265315.1 Mopalia swanii
CAATCAATCAATCAATCAATCAATCGATCGATCGATCAATCAATCAATCAGTCCGTGAGGCTAGTCAATCAGTTAGTCAATCAGCCAGTCAAACTATAAACCAACATAATGCTCACTAGTCTACCTATACGTAATCAACCTCTAACCAATGAATGATGTCTTTCAGGTACTAATGGTGACGAGACGATATCTTCAAGTAATGACGGGTCCTCGTGTAAATCGAAGAAGCCGAGAAAAGCGCGGACAGCTTTTACCGACCATCAGTTAAACAGTTTAGAAAGAAGTTTTGAAAGACAGAAATATCTGAGTGTTCAAGATAGGATGGAATTGGCGGCTAAACTTAATTTAACCGACACCCAAGTGAAGACCTGGTACCAAAATAGAAGGTAGGTTCATATTCTATGGCCGTTTTTTAATTAAATTTATCATTTGACAGATTGCTCTAGTAGTGGATAGTTTGTGTTTATTTTTGGTATTGGTTATTGTTTTATTTTATGACTTGGGTTCACATTTTCTACATTGCATGTGTTTGCTTGTAATTGTTTTTTCTCTGTAATATGATTCACATGTTAACAGACAATACAAAGCATGTAATTCTTCAAATAGTTTATTTTATGGAAAAATCACTCACAAACAGGTAATGAGTTTATTGCGGTATTATGATTTCCACAATTAAGTTATATCTGATTAAGTTAAAGGTAGGCCAGCAGTTATAGCGGAATAGTTTAATGATATTTCCTCCAGGGGAGGAAGACTTAACTCGCTTGGCTATTAATCGCCCACTGCCTCCAAGTTCCCATGTACCAAACAACGAATATACACAAGCAATCATATATATGAAATATCTCCTATTGACACTATACAATACAAAGTCTTGGCAAAATATCGTTTAAAACTTTATTCGTATAACTTTGATAAACGGTTTGTTCGAACCCCATTTTTAATTTTCAAGAATCGGTCCACTTCTTGTTCGCATATAAAGGGTAATCTGTTATGTAAATAATGTTTCATGTATAATGAATAGCACAAAACACTTCATGACAAGTCTATACGCTAGCGAAGGATAATTATAAAACCGTAACTGTGCTTCTGGACCACACGGACTTTCATGTCAAGTATTCGCTTGATCTACTGATTGGGTATTTGCATGCCACCGTCTACTTTTTCTTTTATGTGTGAATGTTGTTTTGTTACTATTCCGGTGACATGGCGGCGAATCTTTTCACCAAACTTAATTAATGATCTTATAAATGCTTTAATCAGCACGATAAGTGAGAAAATCAACCTCATTTAGACTCTTGGCTGATATTTATTGCTTTGAAAAGGAAAACTCAAGCGAGAAATTCAATGAAGTGAAACTCGATGAATTGAAATCAATAAACCTGATCTATGGTGAAACCGGGTCGATCTGTAAACGACTACCTTAAACTTTTAATATACTTCACTCCAAGTGGCTTGATTTATTAAGCTGTAGAGTATTGAGTTCCTATTTCACCTTCATTAGATTACCTTATATGCTAAACCTGTTGGTACCTGTGGACCCATGGAGTTAATTGTCGCTCGAGCCAATCTATGACGAGAACGGCTTCCTGGTACGACCCCAATATTAACGCCTTTGTCAACATCTAAAAAGTAGTTGGGTCAATCACATGACACATTTAGTTTGTAATACAAACCACTTTTATTCCGCGGCACCATATTAAACTTGTGCGTATTGATTTGCCATTTGTGTCATGTGACCAATCTGCTGTGTATGAAGAAGGTATAACTCCTCCAAACATACCTTCCGAATAGTTATTACCAGTTACAAGGAAAACTCAATCTCATCTTCAATATTAACATTATATTACGATGTGTCAACCGGGAGAGTAACAATAAACTCTACAAAACCGCTCAGCTTCGTATTTTATTGGGCTTTTACGTCGTACTTAAGTTTATTTCACTCATATACCGGCGTGCCAGATAGGTTATTTTACTCATATACCGGCGTGCCAGATTAACGGGTGAAGAAATCACCTTCGTCACCAATTGCAACAAACAAAGAAAAGACAGGACAATCACAGGACACAATACACAAACATCACACCCAGATCGACTTAATGTCAATGTCTCAGAGCAACAGGAAGCTCCCGCCCGACCACGCGCACTCGTGGTAATTTTATCAACATGAAGTTTATCACAGTTTCTCGAAATGTCAACAAATAAAGGGGAAGGGGGGATGGGGGGTGTTAAAGGCAGCCCCCTGGCGTCAAAACGGTTGCGGTTCGTGATCGTGTTGTGACGACAGAGGACCCCCTTTCAGAGATAAAATTACCTCCCTTGCTGACGTCTCCGATTGACACAAGTCGCAGATAGCACCCAAGTGCATAGCATTTTAACCAACCACTCTCGATAGGACCCGAAATATCTTACCTCTTTTTTGTGTATGGGTGTCTGAAATGCTGTTGCCCTTTCGGGATTAGTCCGCGTTGGTCTAAACACTGAATCAAACTCTGCTGTATTTATTTATTCTATTGAACTTTCTTTGATGTTTGATACTGGAGTAGGCTACCACATGGTGATGTAGCAACTGTCTCCGTTTCTCTCTTATATATTAAACAATATATTAGTCACCCGTTTATTCCCTATTTAGAACTGAAGGGATCGTTAAAGCTAGTCGTGTGTCAACAATCGCGTGTAAATCCGATCAAAATAATTCATTCAAACCTGAAAGTAACAGATGTGTGTCCAATTTCATGTTTCAAAGCTATTTGTGGCCAGCATAATCTCATAAAACACGCTAAGAATGTAAAGTCTTTTGAAGAAAACAAATCTGCATGTCATAAGTTTATCACAATAGATGTTATAGCATTGTCACACCAGAGAAGGAGAAAATCCTTCTTCCTTTCGTCCAGACTTTGACTCCGGTGTTGACGATCTAACCTGGAATAGAAAACTAAACATTTCTGTCAACCCAATCCCTGCTGACAATCTCCTCTTTCACACGCACATTTGTTTTTAACACATTGTAATTAAAAGTACTAACTACTCTAGCTAGTGTCGTGGGGTGTAAAGATGGATGGGAGAGGGGACTCTTAAGATTATTCACTGCTTTTGTTTTTTTGCGCAGTGATAGATTTTGCCCCTAAATTTTACGTAACGTACATCTAGTGCCTTGTCCGTCTATTTACGCATATGAATGTATTTTGTCCACCAAAAAACGTACCTATAGGGGTTATGTTCCTTAAAAACGTGTAACAAAATGCTTTGTAATGCAACACGCATGCAGGAGAACTTTTTGTACGGTTCTTATCGTACCTCAAGTGCTTTGTCTATGAAGCAATCTTAGACACACATAGGCAAGTGTTAGGTCCATCATACAACACACATGTAGGTGTCACGCAACGGATTTCTAAAGGCGCTTCTTGGTACAATAATTTTGTATTCTTTAGATATGGTGAAGTTTTTTCTCATGTCAAGTGGTAACTATGTAGCATTGATACCCCAACCAACTTAGTTTTATTATCCGTCGAAAGGGAAATATTTTTCTCAGAGCTCTGATAAAATTCACATTGCTTCTTAAACATTTGAAGTTTACGAATTATGATAGATGTCGAATTGGGTTAATCCTGATTCACAGATAATAAAAGAATCGCAATTTTGTGGGGCTAAATTTTTTGGACGCTAGAAGGCTCTTTTTAAAATTGGTGACAGGGTTGTCAGCCATGGTCTTAAGAAAAACCCTGGTCATCCTCGGTATGATTATTATACGTGTCGCGGAGAAAATTAACCAACATAATTTCCCTCTGATTTTCTAGTTCTGGCTTGTCGGGTCCAATTTCCGTGCGATGGGTCGATGTAAATTTGTGGTGAAATAGTGAAATGGTCTCGGGAGACTTTGGCTAAGGAGACAGGCGTAGCAAACTTCGCTGTCGTCAATATAATTATTGGACGTTCTTTATTCCGAGGCGTTCATAAAGGTTTAGGGTTAAATAAAGACACATCTATGGCAGCCATATGGCTTCTCGTGTAGAGAATCACATCATTTTGATACCGCTTGGCTTACCCTTCGGAACGAATTTATTCCTACAGGCTTATCCATGTTTCCAGTTATGGGCGCGACTTAATGGTATGTTTCCGCTCCGCGAACTCGCCTCGTTAAAACACACCAGGGAATGAGTCCTGGTCGCTTGTCCCAATGATCATTAAATACACATTCATTACTCTATTATAGGAATTAGTACCGCGCTGTTTGTCGCTTGAAGAGTATCAGCAGATTTGTAAGCCAAGTCTTTACCCGTATCTCAGATCGGAGCCTTCGACGTACACGCCCCTATAACCCTACATTCGTGTTTATTCAGAAACAACAAGCCTGACAAAAACAATTTGCGTTTTATTGTTCTGAATTGAAAACTCTTTAAAAGCCGAGATTTGGAAAATAATGAAATCTGCTCTGCCATCAATTATCAAAAACCAATATGGCGGATAGAATAGCTGCTCTAAGTACCCGGATATTTGCGTATCTAATTGACGCATGGCGGACTTTCTCTGGGACACGGCGGTAAATAAATTGCCTTCTACCGATGACTAAGTGTGCGCTTTAATCACCATTTACCTCTCGAACTAAAATCATGAATAATAAATAGGATCGTTTGAGATGAATGACCATTTACAGTTGACTATAGTGTATGTAATGATCTGCTCTTATCTGTAAGCCAATAGATTCCTAATTAGCCTTCATGTCATATGAAACAGATTGCAGTCAGATAGTCAATAAATAAACAAAACAAAAATCTGACGTCTCTTTATTCCTGTACATAAATGAGCATGGAGCTATAATTCAATTTCAAATAGACATGGCATATATTTTTAAAAAAAAAGAACACAGACATACACACAGCCTCATTTTTATAGAACATTTTTATTAATTCTACAGCGAGAAAGGTAAACGTTAATTAGTACAAAATATATATTATATAAAATTTATTAATTCTTTAAAAGCTACAATAGTCTCTTTCAACACAACTATACATCTACTTTCCTGAATAAGCTATGGAAATAAATGCCAACCTGAAATATAACTATAAACCAAATTTTGATATTCGTTAATGATTGTTCAGACAATTGCAGAATTTTTGTAATTTGTTTTGTTGTTTGGAACCGATACTCTTGTTTTTACCAGAAAGTCTTGCTTTTATCCGGTACTCTTTATTCCCCGATACTCTTTTTTTCCCCTCGATTCTTGTTTTTACCCTCGACTCTTGTTTTCCCCCGATACTCTTGTTTTGCTCGATACTCTTGTTTTTACCCGAAACTCTTGTTTTTACCCGAAACTCTTGTTTTCCCCGAAACTCTTGTTTTCCCCGAAACTCTTGTTTTTCTCCGATACTCATGTTTTTACCCGAAACTCTTGTTTTTATTCGATACTCTTGTTTTTACCCGATACTCCTGGAAAAATGACAAAACACATTCAACGAGGATGGAGTTAAAACACAGATAATAATGATGAGTTATCTAACTCGAAATATACAACATTCATAGCTGAAAGCGATTGTGACGGTAGACCTATGTTAAAAATACATTATACAAATTGACGCTCGTAAATTCAGATACTTATGGGAGTCCTTAAAAACTTCACACGCACTCTGTATTCGGCAATCCGGCTTTGCGAGGTTTTAGAAAGGTTGATACAAAAAGAAATGGGCGGTAAGGTTCATCATTTTACTCGCCCCTTGATTTACTCTTGCATCGCTAAATGGACCATCGAAAGAATTGAAGAGGCTTGTGAATTTTCCGGCGCCGTATGTAATCCAAAACGAGGCCATTACATATTGTTCAATCGAAGATATAAATCGCTCAAATTGCAGAGATAAGCGATTACTTTTTTAAACGCAAAGCATCGCGTGTTTAACTTCAAAATTTTAAATAAATGTTATCAATTCTAGTATTATATTTACCCTTTTTTTCAGCTTTGTAGTCGACTTCAAAGTTTTATCAGTAATTCTGAGGCTTAAAATTTAATACTGGTTGCCCCGAAAACGTCGCCGTCTGAATCCTTATCAGTCTGCTGTCTGTCCATTGTGAATGAGGTTTGAAAATGGGTAATAGTGAAGCCTCCTTAATAGCCGGGTATTAAATAGTTAGCGGGGTTGAACATGATAGTTTAAGAGCTGGGATAATGTACAGGGTACGGTTGTGAGTCGTGTCTGATTGTCCGGGAGGCGAGAGAACAAATGAAGGCAGACTCGAACATTGTCCCTCGAGTAGCTGTCTTTATGTACTCACGACATCGATATACTCGTAAAACCTTTTTTGAAGTATTTGTATATTTGACACAGAAGGGGCCTGTGTGGAGATGTGTTAGTATAGCCTGTGTTAGAATTACCCTCACGTTTATATTGACACTTCCCAAATCCGGCGTTTTTATTACTTGGTTTAAAATATTATACTTGAGATGATTTATTATAGACTTTAAAAAAACAAATAACATTCCATGATATTTGTTGCATAAACAGTATCGACTTTATCTATACGGTAGCCCAGAACGTTGAAATAAGACACATATATTTTAGATTACCTTCCCATAACGATGTGGTAAAATTTTTTGTAAAAGTTCTTTGTCATTTGCACTGTCCACTCTTCCATAGTTTACAGGTCGTGTACACGTGTACAGTTTGCGGATAACAGTATAATAAAATCACAATAGTTACAGATGTATGTAAAGGATTATCAAAATATTATTCACGTATATATTTACAGCAGAAATATTAAATGTTAAATTAAATTAATATTATTGTTAAATTAAATTTTATTAAGCAGTATTTAGTATATTTTTGTTAATTCTTAAAACACTTTGTAAAGCAATATTTTAAGCATGTTTTGTTTGAATCTGTTGCCCTGCTATCCGTAACGAATTTTCTGTTACCTCCATTGTACTAGATTTATTTAACAGTGTACAAACATTCGTCTATATATGTATTCGTTCAGCGTGCATATCACATATGTAATTTATTGATTTGAATTAACACCCAATTTCGCATTTTCTTAAATCTAATTACTTTTATTGAATTTATTTAGCGGATTCGATTTAAGACGAGAAACATCTGTTTAAATGTGAATTGTTCGAGTTAGGAAAGCTTAAGCAGTGATTAAGATTTAAGACGTATGTTATGTATCTGTCAACTACACATAGTTTCTATTGTACTCAACAGGCGCCTTTAGTCTGTATTCTACTTTATAAAGATACCCTCTTTGGAAAAGCAAATGGCGTAATAGACACATTACTCAGAGCTTATCGTTGAACATCTGGGCTTCAACAACATAACTCATCTCAGGTATTCTATACCTGTGAACAACACGCATGCACAGTAGATTTGCTCTAGTTGTTTTTTTTTTTAAGTCATTGCGAAAAAGATTTCTTTGTTTAATTGCTGTTTTTCGCCGCACTTCTCAAACAGACAGACCTAAGCACTTTCCGTGACTCTCAGCATATCTTTTTTCTCTAGCCTTATCCTTGAAAATTCACGGTTAACACTTACCCCAAGACTTTGACCCATGTCAGTTTTCGTACATATCGGATAAACACAGTTTGAGTGATAGTATAATAGTTAGACTAAATGAGTTATTTGTTTTTCGACAATGAATATAAGAACGATACTTTTTCTTAAATATGCAAAAATAATGGTTCCCCTTTCTTCGAACAATATCTCAAATAAGATTGACGTGTTGCCACCAATATAATTATGAAGAAATTGTAACCCATACACATGAACCGAAATATAATTTTGCTATATTATGCCAAGCTTCCAAATTCCACCAAAAATAGTAGGGCAGTCAACAACCGAACTATTTACCTAACATTCTTCTTTGTCGTTGTTGTGTTCTTGTGCGCACGTGTGTGTGTGTGTGTCTTTCTGGATCTTATTATTCTCTTGTCTAATCTGTATATACGTACTAGTATCTATTTTTCCCCCGCTTTTATTTTGTTGATGTGAACCATTTTCCAGTTTTGTGTCTGGGTGTTTTGTTTTTGACTCCTTTAATTTTAATTAATAATACATAAATAACTGTAGCCATTGAACTTGTAATTGTTGAGCTTCTGGATAGGCATTTGTCTAACTTTTTATAATTTATTTTCTGGCAGGACAAAATGGAAGAGGCAGACGGCAGTTGGTCTCGAGCTCTTGGCAGAGGCGGGAAACTACGCTGCTGTACAGAGAATGATTCAGACAAACCCATACTGGGCTGCCTACCACCCGCAAGCGGCGGCTCTCCTGTCCAACCTGGACGCGTATTACATCCGACATGCCACAACCACTCTGCAGGCACAACGACCCGTCGTCCCTCGGATGTTTCTCCAAGGTTTACAGCATCAAATCAGTCTGTCACCGCCGAATATGTTTTCACCGGAACATAGAACATGAAATTAGGAAATTGTTCCTTGACAGAGTGCAAGAACATATTGACAATGTTTATAGCAGGAATATTGTTTTCACAAACCGAAAACTACCAGGTTAATTTAGCAACCAATACATGAATTTGTATGAAATAACATGCTCAAACATGGAAATGTCTTCATAGAGCATTTCGACTGGCGAAGAAACAAAAAGTGCTGCAGATTCGCTATGTACCAACAGCATCCAAACCGAGAATAGCTTATCGCATGCCTTGCAAAATTGACATCAACCATGACGTGAACTGTGTTAAGAATATAGATTCGAGCAGACGTGCAGATTTACAGATCTGTCAAGCCCGTTTGTTAGCCGTCTTTAAATTTGGCTTAATTTGAACATTTCGGCTAAAGCCTGGAAAGACATAAAGACAACTAGACCAGTGAATGATTACTGGGTCAGAATATAAACTGTCTCTAAGGCAGGCGTGGTGTGCGAATATAAAGAAGAGACATTGCTGTTGTTGATTGGGGAAAACATTATTTCTCATTCTGACTCTTAATAACAACTTGAGGGCGACTTAACACTAATACACTGTCCGATTTTTGACAGAATATACCTGAGTGGACCTTAATATAGGCTGCTTTTTGGAATATTTGGGTTTTGTGTATGTCAAATGTGTAGGCCTAACTGTATCGCTTGAAGATAGTTAATACTATGGAATCAATCAACATGTAACGCTATGAGACTCTTTATCGAGATGAGAGATTAGCAAAGTTTACAAATCTCATTTCTGTTGTATAGGCTAGGTAAACACTTATGCCTACATCAGTGCGAACAAGTTATGTGTGACTATACATTGCAGCTAGATCTGACGTTAAATGATTCCGTGTTTACAAACGGAGTTAATTTTAAACTATTTATGATAGATATTAGTTGCTGATAAGTAGCAGCTTGTACATATAGAATATATGCTGAAATATGTAATAAAATATTTAAATGAAATTCTGTCTTTGTTTGAACATCTGTATGATCCATAGCTCTAAGTGGCATCTGTTTGTCTGGCCTATTGCTCTTCAAGCTTAATCTAGTGTATCAACGACACGGACGAAAAGGCAAGAAATGGAGAGGAGCAGACGAACAAAAGATTTGCACGTGATCTTCTGAGTGTTGGTACTGTCGCATTGTTGTCTGCTCGAGAAATGAAAACAAGTGTAACGAAATGACTGAAGGAGAAAGGTGGGTCATTGAGAGGTGGGGTCAAGGGGGGTCTTTGGGGGTCAGCCTTCCAGCAAGACGAGATATGAGGCTTTATAATTGTAACTTAACACGGTGTCTTTTTTCAATTCTGGGACTGTTAAGGGGTTTCGTGTGGGTGAGCTATGATCCCTGACAGGGGGTGTGTTACTGGAATCATCCTGATTAAAGAAGTTGAAGCTGTGTATTTATCTGTGTACTAAGCCTAATCTCTTATCCACTTGGAGCGGATTAGTAAAAAAGTGAATTTTTCAACACTCGTTGTGGGGTCAGACAGTAGTGGCGTTTTTGCAATTGTTGTTAGCCTTTCGCTCACAATTTACTCAGGAACTAACTAAGCCCTTCCAGTAAGACCAGATGAACAGGGGAGAAAATTGGTAGTCCAGGATAGGAGCACGACTCTTGTAAAGCCGACTCAATCCACTGAAAGGCCATAGCTCTAATTTCTCTGTTTGTCTTTGGAATTCGATGACATGCCCGATCATTGATCACCGAAGGGATGTGTACAAAATAAATCTCTGAGCAAAGTAACGGCAAAGAGAGATGTGTATACCAATCTGAGTTTGAATAGACCAATAGCGGACCCATCACCGAAATCTCACGTAAAGGCCACAGTCAGATCAACCAAATGGCAAGCGGAAATAGAATATCCGCAAAGAGCAAAAAGATTCAACGGTCGCAAAACGGAACTGCCCTCGGCTTGCCGACTTGTTTGAAATAACCTAATAATATTCGCTAAGCCACGGTTCCCTTCTCCAGCACTAGCTCAGTGCGGGGTCTTTTCTTTACTTTCCTTAAAGAGAAAGAGAAAGAAGTAAGCAGGAGTTGGACAAACAGAGTCCCAACCTCGGCCCCTGTTATTCATGAAAACATTAGCATCAATTGATTTAATTTCATAGAGTACAAAGCGAAGAGGCAGTCGTCAGCAAACCGACTATTGGCTCACAATTGAACGCCTAATAGGAACACAGACTCTAATGCACAAATAATATGCTAAAGTGGACTAGGCGAATTGGCCCTTTCTTCAACTTCATTTATCCAATTTAGAAGTTAGTCATTGTGTCCCCTTTGGAAGTACGGATTCCAAGCCATTATAACACTCCATTGGCACCGGGGTATTACATTACACTAGATGACTTGGCCGTGGCGCAGTCAATAGCTCACCGCTGTATAATTCACTTACAAATCACAGTAATAGCCTTCATTCAATTCCCATTTCCAATGTAATAGACGGGATATTGCTGTTTTCGTAAATCACTTTTGTTTATTCAAGCTATTCACTGACTGCGAATGGCCGCGCCGTCCGTTATGCAGATCGCGCTCTGACTTTAAAGGCGATCACTGAATTAAGGTTTTAAAGCGCTCGGCTAAGCTGCTGTGTCCATTAGAGTAACATTTGTACTCGACTTTCGCGTCATTTGAACCGCACTACTAGCACACTGAGTGATTGATAATGAATTAACGATATTTACAGCTCGTTTACACCCTCTTCAAATTTATTGATTTCGTTCCATCAACTAAACCTATTTATAGTTTAAATCCGGTATTGGGCATATCGTTTATTTAAACTCAAGCCACTTGACAAGGATTATAAGCTACCGAAATAAAAAACAAATGAATACCTCAGTATTTTAATGGCCAGTTTATTCATCCAAAAAAGCATAAATAATTGTACACTAAAATAAAATCTCCTTTAATTTTTTTAACGCAATAGCAACTTCCTTAAAAACAGCGTATTTTATATAAATACATAATATGTATAATAAACGCTATTAAATTTAATTCAGACAAGAAAACGGATTACCCGCTCAAATTCGATGATCCAACATGACGTTGATGACGATGTATAATCCGATATAAGATGTGAGATAATTTCTTAATACATTATTAGATTACGAGACACTTTCTAGATGGCAATTTATCACCCGTTATAAGAGACATATCTTCTTTATGTTAATATAATCAGCTATCAGACGGTTAGACAATGTGCAGGCCTTTGCCTGTTTAATCCGATACTAGATATACAAGAAAATGGCCTTACTGTCTATCGCTAATCCGTTAGTCGATGGGGAGACATTTTCTTGATGTTAGGCTGTTATACATTAGACGATACAGTCTAGAGGGACATGTCAACTCTCACAATTGCTATCATATGATCCAATATCATGTTTACCTATGTAAGGACCAAATGTTTATGGTATATCACACATTTTCCCTACCGGTACTGTTAGTTTCAATTAATATGACACAAAGTTATTTTGGGTAGCCATTTTCAGTCAATATGCCAAATATTTGTAAAAGATCATTAGGCCTTTAAAAGCCACTCCAACTGAGCTTGGTGTCTTTACCTAGTCCTCTGTAAGACGGCGAGACACTTCTTTAAGAAAATCCCCGTGCTGCTGTTAAATGACAAGACACTTCTTGAAGAATATTCCTATACTGCTGTTATAAGGCGAGACCCTTCTTGAAGAATATCCCTATGATGCTGTTATATGACGAGACACTTCTTCAAGAAAATTTCCGTGCTGATGTTATATGACGAGACATTTCTTGAA
>JARDVA010000009.1:0-11665 GCA_030265315.1 Mopalia swanii
CAGACAGGTGGTCACACCAGACATTGTAGCTGAGACGAGATGGTTCAAGTCCCCGTATGTTGGGGTGGTCAGTTTCAAGGTTCGAAAACAGATGTCGTAGAGAGCCTCGTTGTCGATACAGAAAGACTCGTCAGTGTTTTCGACTAGTTGATGGACTGATAGGGTGGCGTTGTATGGTTCCACAACTGTGTCAGATACCTGGAATAGGATCAAATAAACATTGTGTTAATAACGATTGACGAAACAAAATGAAACATAATTATATGTGTTTATATTTTCCTTTTGGTAATTTTGTGAACAGAATTTTAGACAAAAATGCGGAGTAACATTAAAAGAACGTTAGGAAATAATTTTATAACTTTAATGACCATAATCCGATTAGAGTCTGGTCTAAATTAGCTCCCTAATTTATTTTCACTAGATGTAGATATAGCAAAACAATACAGCAAATGGTGTTGATTGGCTGACCAAAGAAATAGCTGCTTCCAAGCATTTTGAATTGCTCAACTAAGAATGTCCCTGGGCTTCTCCTTACCACAGCTTGGTGTTATCATGTTTCGTTGAAGGCCGTTTAGTAAACGATAGTTTCAGATGTACATGCCAGCACTAAATAAACTGAAAGTTAATTTTTATCTGATTTTACAGAAATTTCAGTAATTATCTAATTGACATTATACATCATTGCTTGGTATGCGGAGTAATTTACCTTTGGAGATGGAACTACAGAGAAACTGTTCATGATTCTGTCTGGATACTCCTCGCGGATCTTACTGATGAGAAGGGTTCCCATCCCGGATCCGGTTCCACCTCCCAGAGAGTGGGTCAACTGGAACCCTTGGAGACAATCACAACTCTCCGCCTCCTTTCGGACCACATCGAGAACCGAGTCGACCAGCTCAGCTCCTTCTGTGTAGTGACCTTTAGCCCAATTGTTGCCGGCACCACTCTGTCCGAACACGAAGTTATCTGGTCTAAAGATTTGACCGAATGGTCCAGAGCGGACGGAATCCATGGTTCCGGGCTCCAGATCAACTAAGACGGCACGGGGAACATATTTTCCACCTATATAACAGAAAGATAACATAAGTGTTATGCGCAAATTGGTTTAAGTTTAATTAAACTTTAATTAGATTTAAGTATCAGTTGAAGCTGTTTTATTGCCTTGTCTGACGTGCATAGACAGACGATTGCAGCCCTCGATCACAAAGCCTTTTGGGGTAACACAGACCTTCAACTCATCTTCCTACGATGGTAGGATAACGCATAACCGACGATGAGATAGTTCGACAAATCTGACGCCCCCATCGAATAATATTTACTTTGCAGACTAAAACGGATTTAGATAACGTGGAATTCAGAATGTCATCTACTAACTCAAGTCATCATGTTGGGATCAAGTCAAAGACAACATTGTCAGTGACTTACCCTAAATCTTTATTTATTTTCCAGTCAGACAGTTTGTATTTAAATATAGTTTAACTGCGAAGAAAATATCGTTCGCTGGGAGTGACGATTTGTTCCTTTTACAGTGTCACTCATAAGTAGCGACACGAATACACACTGATAGGGTCCAGTTGTAATCTATAGCGAGCAAGCCGAGTCTATCTTAATTAGGCTAAAATCTGAGTACCTTTGAGGTACACATATCGTTTCTCTTGAAAATGACACAAGTTTCGATATCAGTATTCGTTTTAACTTATTCTCACCTGTGGCTTCGTTATAGTAGACATTAATCCTCTCAAGCTGGAGATCAGAGTCACCATGATAAGTTCCGGTCGGGTCAACGCCATGTTCATCAGAGATCACCTCCCAGAACTGAAGCGAAAAATGATAAAAACATAAAATAAAAATAAACAGTAAACATAGATTGATTTAGGATTTTGTAGTTCGCAAATAGTTTGGCAGAAAAGGTAAGAGGGGCCTATTTAAGTTACATTTCGGATTCTTTATGGGGTATCCCGGAAAGATATAATGCTAGATTCGTACCTTAGCTCCGATTTGGTTTCCACACTGGCCAGCTTGAAGGTGGACGATTTCTCTCATATTGACGGTTGTTGTTGTTTTCCGCGAGGAGTGGTGTATGGTTTGGATGTATGAAGACTGGTGAAGTGCTCAGACTGTTCTACTCTTTTATACCCGAACTGTTTAGGCCTACTCCACCTTAGTTACTAATCATATCCTGTAAGAATGGCTACTGTTCAGGCTTGTTAACAGGTCCGATTATAGCAGACACACTACTTGTCCCCACAAGACTGTGAACATGTCCAGGCCTTGTCATGATGCTGTGATAGCAAGTGTTTGAGACCCCATGTGTCGAGGTGGGAAAACGTGAACCGTATGGTAAGCTGTAGGCATAATTACCTCTCGTATGGATAATCGGATTAATTAGCCGTATTGAACTAATGTTATGTTTACTGATAGCATTTTGAATGTTATGTGAATCTTATTCTGTATATTTGAAAATTGTATGGTACCTTCTAAAATAAGCTATTTTCTCGTTACAGAGTTCGCCGTAATCACGCTTGACGCTCGACTTTTGTCTGGCACGAACATATCTCTGAATACAGCTAACATCGTTTTTTATTGTGAAAAGTTATATTGCAACAAGGCCACTGTAAATTCCGTTTTGTAGATAAGCCTAGATAGATCAGAAAATTGACATAGATTTGTCTTCTCTGCAAAATCGTAGACCTGAAAATTTATAGCCTAGTCATAAGCCACTATTTTCTATTCACTTTAAGTTTTAGATGAAAACCGAATAACTATTGCTGTAAATTTGTGTTTTGTACTATCCAAACTACTTTGAGCTGCTCTGTCTTTTTTTGGTATTAAGACAATACCGATTTTAAAATATTGTACAAGAAATATGAATTCTATTTGATTGATTGTTTATTTCGCCAAACCAAATTGCAGAAAAGAAGGCAATGCTATAAAACAGAAATTACACACAATATAATAAAGATTATTTAAGAATTTAAATTATGGCACTAGATCTTAGGGTGTCCCTATGCACTCTATATCCATATCCGTGGGGGACCCCGCCTAATCCACCAACGTCATCGTCAGTGAGAAGACAACGTCGGCCAACCAGGCGAGATGCCGGACGGAGAGAGAATGACAGGGGCACCAAGAACATCAGTGCTTGGTTTTAATGAAATGGGATTTTAAAGAAACAAAAGTAGCATTTCAAAATCAGATCCGGTGGGAGGAAACCCCCTGGGGGCTTGTGTTATCCCTTTAGGATGTTAAATTTCCGATATAGATATTAAATAACTAGTATCAAATATTATTACAGAAAATATATTGGAAGCAAGGTGGCGAAATTGCTCAAAACGATAATTTTCTATACAAAATACATTTCAAATGACAATTTTTATTTGATCCCAGACTTCTATTTGTTTCAAGATTGTCCAGGAATTTATTTTTTATCCAAAATTGTAATACGGTCCAAGAGTTGTTCACATGACCTACTAATGTCTAAGATTCACATGAACAAAAAAAACTGATAACGTCTTTTGTTGTCCGTGTGCTATCTGGATCTTCCATCCACAATCTGCGTCTCTCTACTTAGTTATTTAGAATGTAGGGGACACAGTGTTATGCGGACTGGTGTCATTAGTTTATGCGCTTACGTGAACGTTGAATAGGTCACGTGAAGCTTGGAGCGTAAAACAGTTTTGGATCGAAAATAAGTTTTGGACCATTAAACAATTTTGAATCAAATATGAATATAAGTATTGGACCTTGGATCATTAAAAATTATTTTTTATGAAAGTTAGTATTTGAAATTATTTGACAACATTTTAAAATATGTATCTTTTATATATGTGGGTGACTCTGAAACAAAAAATGTAGGGTAATTGTCTAAGGAAAGCAGTTTTATCACTTCTACCTTTATTCTACATATGTCGAATTAGTTTTGTTTTTATTTTACAATTTTATATATTTTCATATATGTGAAATTCTTTTTTATTTATGTTGAAAAGATTTTCACTTATGTAAAAAGCAATTTCACATATGTAAAAGAAAAATTGATTTTACATATGTAGAATTATTTTCAACATATGCAAAATTATTTTCAACGTAAGTGAAATTCTTTTTCACATACTAAAATAAAATACAAAAAAGTAACTATTTCCCATATGTGAAAAAGAATTTCACTTATGTAAAATAAACTTTTATTTTACATATGTATAAAAGAGTTCTACTTTAAAAAAAACCTGAGGAATGATTTCTCCCCACAGCAAGGCACCGTATCCAACCCTCGCTTGTGCTCCTATCGTATTGTGTACACTTTCAAGACGAATGTAAGGACGATAGGAATATATTCCACATGCTATACAAGTTAAGACTTAGCAGGGCACACTCCAGAGTCGAGAGAGTTGATCAGGAAATGGTCCCCTGCAGCGAGTTTACAACAATAAGGCAGAGCGCAGACAATGATATATGTTATATATAGATCGTTGAGCGCAGACTGTCAGCAGTCGAACACTCGCATATATTTACAGCCAAAAAGGGCTGGTATAATTGTAGACTACATCATTTTATTTTCCCGACAAATCAGACGTAAGTAATGCTCACTACTATGGTAAGCCGCTTTATCACTTTTAAAAGTTTTGAAATTGTTTTTTACTTACATGTATGTTGAAAAGATTTTCACATATGTAAAATAAAAATTAGTTTGCATATGTAGAATTCTTTTCAACATATGTAAAAGTCTTTACAACATATGTGAAGTTCTTTCCACATATATGTAATTCTTTTCCACATATGTGAAGTTCTTTCCACATATGTGTAATTCTTGTTCACATATGTAAAATAAAGTCATTTATTTAATATATGTGGAAAAGAATTTTATGAGAAAAACAAATGTAGTTTCTCTAATTTATTCTTCTCTAGAAAAAGGCAAATGCTTTGCGAAACGCAAAGGGTGGATGTGCTTCTGATCAGATTGTACTTTTTGAGCAAATTTATTTCCGCTAAATACAGTCTGTAATTGAGACTTTCAACAACATAGTTCCTCTTAACTTTTTATTTTATATAAGGGAAAAAGATGTTGAATTTAGTTTTTTTTTACATTTGTCTAATTGTTTTTCACCTATGTTAAATTCTTCTCTACATCAGTGAAATTCTTTTCAATATGTGTAACATAAAAAATTAATTTGACATATTTGCAAAATAATTTCACATATGTTGAAAATAATTTCACATATGCGAAATTGTTTTCACGGTTCGTTGAGCGTTCTTTACAAAAGAGGGAACCAATTTTATGGAATTATTACAACAAAAACGATTATTTGATACAAGAAAGGCAGAATACTTGGAACGGTTGCTGTGAGGGCTATGTACAGAACCATGAAGGGTTCCACCAGAGCCGTGAGCGAAGAACCTTAAAACGTATCAGTAGAGCCATGTTTTTCTACGAGTGTTACGGGTATCGTCTGATTAGTCGGTTTGTCGCGTTCGCTTCTTTCTGGCGCTGTGCCGCACGTGGATCAGTTAGTTGCACATGGGACGACTTAGATTAATCCCATTCGCTAGTTCGATTCCGCCGTTCGATATGTCGGAAATTGTCCGGTGACGCCAAAGGCTTATATAATAACAAAATTGTCGAATAATAATGTACACGACGTTAAAAAAACAATAAAATAAATGTTTGACATATAGATTTTCTGGCCAAAAGGGTTTTATTTCTAGGTGCTGGTTGCTCGAAGCGCTAGTACGTTTCATCCGTTACTAGGTGACGTCATGCTATGCGGAAAGCCAATATCTAATCCGCTATAAGTGATTTAATCTGGTGTTAGCCAATTTTCTCTCAAGCGACTGGCGCTGGTGTTGCCGTTCCCTCTCGACTTTGGTCGATGGACTGGAGTGCTTTAATGAAATATATAAATTTGTTACTACGCCAATTAATGGAACAATACAATGCCCTGATTTTATTGAACGTGGCTAAAGGCGGATTGTAAAGGAGTAGCAATGCTGTCTTTACTTAGCATTTAAGGAAAATTAATTTTCCAACATTATCAAAGAACTTCACATTCACGCCGCCCTCATGAAGGTGAAACACCATTGAGCAGGGCGATGAATATCAATCAATCAAGCAAGCAAGCAAGCAATCAATCAATCAATCAATCAATCAATCAATCAATCAATCAATCAATCAATCAAACCAATCTAAAGAAACAAATACTGTGGTAATAAAAATACACTTTCCGCAATCAATCAATCAATCACTCAATCAATCAATCAATCAATCACTCAAGTAATCAATCAATCAACCAACCAACAAACCAATCAATCAATCAAATAGTCAAATAGTCAATCAATCAATCAATCAATCAATCAATCAACCGACCGATCGATCGATCGATCAATCGATCAATCGATCAATCAATCAATCAATCAATCAATCAATCAATCAATCAATCAATCAATCAATCAATCAACCAATCAATCAAGCAATCAAGCAATCAAGCAAGCAAGCAATCAATCAATCAACCAATCAATCAATCAACCAATCTAAAGAAACAAATACCGTGGTAATAAAAATACACTTTCCTGCCATAAGATTAAAATGTCACCATTTCCACTATTTTCTAGCCCGAGTTTTGAAAGTGAGATAGGCAGAGAATTCAACTATGGATCTTTTACATAAAGTCTTGTTTGAATTGACTCGTTGCTAGTTATTGACTTGTTATTTCTGTTAAGGATTAATTAAACTAATTTGTCGATTCCTTTCAATGTTTGCATCAAATTGCTGCCTGAAGCGGACAAATGGACAGTGATGGACGTAAGCGACTATAGTCATAAATACGCCACTGACTAACCGTTATAAAATGTATAAAAAGTATATTTTGGCCAACTCTAAATGACAAATAATTACCAATACTTTTGAAATAATTATACGGTGGTGTAGGTAACAAAACAAGTAGGCAAACAAAAGCGTGTAGATGTATAAATGCTCTATATATTTTCAAAGGAAAACAAACTAGAGTATTACATAAATAATAAATGTTTTTGATCTTGTAGAACAGGAAACATACGGCATGACGCTGATTAATGCAGAGTGTTCCAGTCGTATTTTAATGTTTTTAGGAGTAAAGTGTGAGATCTTATGCCAAAAACTTTTCTCAGCAAATTGAAACTTATATAGGGAATTTTGCATCCATTGTTCATTGTTTTTAGTAAAAAAGTCGTCATCTTAACCTCTGTTGAAAATGCGACGATTTACTGATCTTCCTCTCCCTCTTCCGCCTCGTCAAACTCTCCTTCCTCCTCAGCCGTGGCGTCCTGGTACTGTTGATACTCAGACACCAAGTCATTCATGTTAGACTCGGCCTCAGTAAATTCCATCTCGTCCATACCCTCACCAGTGTACCAATGGAGGAAAGCCTTACGACGGAACATGGCTGTGAACTGTTCAGAGATTCTCTTAAACAACTCCTGGATGGCGGTGCTGTTACCAATAAATGTACCAGACATCTTTAGTCCACGGGGTGGGATGTCACAGACAGCGGTCTTCACGTTGTTAGGGATCCATTCAACAAAGTAACTGCTGTTCTTATTCTGGACATTTAACATCTGTTCGTCCACCTCCTTCATGGACATGCGTCCACGGAACATGGCAGCCACGGTGAGATAGCGACCATGACGGGGATCACAGGCCGCCATCATGTTCTTGGCATCAAACATTTGCTGGGTGAGTTCAGGTACTGTGAGGGCCCTGTATTGCTGGCTACCCCTGGAGGTGAGGGGAGCGAATCCGGGTATGAAGAAATGGAGACGAGGGAAGGGCACCATGTTAACAGCCAGTTTACGGAGATCAGCGTTGAGTTGGCCGGGAAATCGTAGACAGGTTGTCACTCCAGACATTGTAGCTGAGACGAGATGGTTCAAGTCCCCGTATGTTGGGGTGGTCAGTTTCAGGGTTCGGAAGCAGATGTCGTAAAGAGCCTCGTTGTCGATACAGAATGACTCATCGGTATTTTCAACGAGTTGATGGACGGACAGGGTGGCGTTGTATGGTTCAACGACAGTGTCAGATACCTATATAAGATCAGAAAAACAATTTATTTTTAATTCCCTGCTGGAAAAATAAAGACTGGCGGTTTACTAAAATGACTGAAACAAGCGTGCATTATTTGCTTTCAGTAGTTTTGGAGAAAAGATGTAAATTAAAAAGCCAAGGAAATGTAGTTGAAACTTGAACGATTTTTATTTCTTTTTGAAAGTGAATATTATCGGTTTGTTCATTATTTTTAGATAACACCTTCTTTATTGAACGAGATATAATTCTAGTTAAATAAATTTTGCAGGTTGAAACCCCTCGGGGAATCGAACCTACGACCCTTAGGTATCGATACGCCAGCAGTAAATGCCGGCCACCTAGATCACTTAGCCACTCGGCCTTTATAGAAGGTTAGTAAGCTTTAGTCTAGGCAGCAGACATTCACTACCTCTCTGATAGGAGAGTCACATAGCTCCGGGTGGTATATGTGGCCGGCATTTACTGCTGGCGATTCGGTGCATACCTTTAAGGACCGGGGGTTCGATTCCCGGACAAGTTTCATCTGCAAAATCTTTCTGAACTAGAATCTAAGAAAGCGTTATCCCAAAATAGCAAAAGATACTGCTAGTTGAAACTTGATCTTAATTATCTTAAATTATGTTTTATTGTAGTTAGACTTACATCTCACAAAATAATTAGCCAAAGGTATTTGATGTGCTGGCCATGCAGACACATTGCTGCTTCTCAGCCTCAACTTAGAATGTACCTCAGCTTGTCCAGCAGACTTTGGCAACGGTCTCTGTTTACTGGCTTCGTTAAATATAGTTTACTTTACTATTATCTCAGGTTTACATCCGAGCAAAACAATACTCGAGAGATGACTTTTATCTGACTTTATTTAGATTTTAGTAATTATTAAATTGACATGTTACAGCACCGCTCGGTAAGCATGGAAATTTACCTTTGGTGAAGGCACCACAGAGAAACTGTTCATGATTCTGTCTGGATACTCCTCACGGATCTTACTGATGAGAAGGGTTCCCATCCCGGATCCGGTTCCACCTCCCAGAGAGTGGGTAAGCTGGAACCCTTGGAGACAGTCACAGCTCTCAGCTTCCTTTCGGACCACATCGAGAACCGAGTCAACCAGCTCAGCTCCCTCTGTGTAGTGACCTTTAGCCCAGTTGTTTCCGGCACCACTCTGGCCAAACACGAAATTATCAGGTCTGAAGATTTGACCGAATGGCCCAGAACGGACTGAATCCATTGTACCGGGCTCCAAGTCAACCAACACGGCACGGGGAACATATTTTCCACCTATGTAACGGAAAGATAACACAAGTGTCGTTACGTTAATTGAGTTTAACTTAACCTACGGCTCGAGTTAAGTTCCCTCGTGTGAGATGAAAAGACTTACAATAGTATCCTTCAAGTCTTTTGTATAATTTGTAGTCACTGTTTTCAGTCATATTACTAGTATTCCTTAATCAATTTAATTTCATCTTACCATTACGGTGCTTTTCATCTATAGCTTAACATGACGAAGTTTAATCGTACAATATTTTTTGTCGCACAACATTTTTGTGAAAGTGACCCGAGAGACTTACCGTTCTTACTCGGTTTAGAACTATCTATGACGAGCTAGCAGATAAGACTTGAGTCTGACTTTATCGGTAAGAAACACATACCGTTTCCCATGAACACAAAAAGAAAAAACCACCTCGATGTGATCATGTATTGTTCTGTTATGAATTTCGTTAGCAATAGTCGTTTTAACATATTCTTACCTGTGGCTTCGTTATAGTAGACATTGATCCTCTCAAGCTGGAGATCAGAATCACCGTGATAAGTTCCAGTCGGGTCAACACCATGTTCATCAGAAATTACCTCCCAGAACTGAAGCGAACAAGGGGGAAATTAAAATGGCGATAAAAACAAAACAGCTATTATAAGTTGTGAATAATTGTTTTTTTGTGTGTCTTTTAGAAAGTAATGATTAACAATATTTTCGTTATTTTGGGATAACACTTCACCCTGCAAAATTCTCTGAACTAGAATCTGCTCAAACTAAGAAAGTGTTATCCCAAAATAACGAAAATACTATCATAAATTTTCAATAATATTGAAAGCTTCTACAAAATACGTAAGGAAGGCTTAGTTTAATGACATTGGGCTCTTAACATCGTGTTCTGTTTTAGAAAACCTAGTTTTCAAAATAACTCGCCAGTAGCTATAGTTCATACCTTAGCTCCGATCTGGTTTCCACACTGGCCAGCTTGAAGGTGGACGATTTCTCTCATATTGACGGTTGTTGTTGTTTTCCGTGAAGTGTGGTGTATGGTTTGGATGTCTGAAGACTTTGATAAAGTGTTCTAGCTGTTCTACTCTTTTATACCGGAACTGTTTATTCAGCCTTAGTTACTAATCCAATCCCGTAGAAATGGCTACTGTTTAGGCTTGTTAACTGGTATGATTATTACACAACAGAGACACAAATATGTTGAACGTGTCCCTGCAAGTTTATGAACATTTCTAGGCCTCTGTCATGATACTGTGATAGTGAGTGTTTGGGACCCCATATGTCGAGGAGGTGAATACGCGAGCGCTATGGCAAGCTGCAGGGACCTCATATAGAGATTATCGGATTAATCAATCGTCTTAAATTTAAGATCTTAAAGTGTCCTATATTTATGGGTAGCATTTTAAATATTAAGTGGATATTATTATGTTTATACTGATCATAAGTAGTAGTTTCAAGTAAGGACTATGATACCTTCCATTAAAATAATAAGCTCTTTTCTCTCTACGGACTACGCCTACTCACTAATCCAGGCTCGTTTTATATCTGGCACGATTATATATCTAAATACAGCTGCGGAGGGTTGGGTTTGTCTGTGTGTTTGCTTGATTGGGGTTTAACGTCGTACTTAAAGGTATTTCATTTACATGATGACGGAGTATCGACTTCACACTGCTCCTTGCCTAATTACAGTGGAAAGTCGAGAGGAAACCTCGTAAAAAACACCCCTACGACTGTCGGAGCCACATCGTGTGACTTTCTCAAATACCTGATGGTCGACAGATGGACTCGATCCTGTGAACGATACATCGAATATAGATCAGTAAGCGAACACGCTAACCACGAAGTCACGAAAGATGGGAGTGAGCTTCATGTTGCCCAGGTGTTCTTGACCCAATTGGGCGACATGAAGCCGACCTGTTCGTGATGTCTTTGAGTGGCGTCCTTTGATTGTCCTGTGTAGTCTTGTTTTTTTGCTAGTGTTTTCGAAGGTGATTTCCTCCACCCATTGGGCTAGTACACCGTCATATGAGTGAAACAACCGTAAGTACGGCGTGAAACCCTAGTGAAACAAATAATGTAAATACAGCTTATATCATTGTCCAGTCGTGAGCAGAGATATTAAAAGCAAACCACCGTCAATTCAGTTGTGTAGAATTCATCTTTTTTAAAAATATAATTGTGGGTAGATAGATCATAAAATGACCTCCCGTCCGTCATTCCGTCCGTCCTGTTGTCACACTTGCCGTAGGTTTACGGAGCCTATCTTGAGGACCGTTGCTAATTTTAAAGCCAAACTTGGTATATTCTTCAATCAGTTTTCGAAGGGGTGGCTTTCGTTTTCACGTTTCTATAGC
>JARDVA010000012.1:77712-90233 GCA_030265315.1 Mopalia swanii
GGACAATCCGTCGTCATATAAGTGAAATACCCTTGAGTACGACGTTAAACCCCAATCAAACAAACAAACAAAATCTAAAAACCCTGTGTGTGTAAGAGGCAGTTTAAAGCCGATCTGCTTGTGATTGTATAACTATGTATTATTGTCCTGGTTTTGTCCTGCCTTGTCTTTGTTTGTTACCAGTGGCTTCACTTCTGGTTTCCTTCATCCAATGGGCTAGCACATCATCATTTGAGTGAAAAGAACTTTGAAGTATGGTGTTAAACCCCAATCAAACAAATAAGCAAACCAAAAACATGGGACGTACAACAAAACTTTACATGATTTGTGTGCTTACCATGTAACAATAGTACTTTTGGCAGCTGGGAGATGGGAATTATTTTGATCTCCATAAAGGCTGAGTTCTCTACACTCAGCCTTTTCAAGTGAAGCAGGTGCCATGATGTGAAAGCGTGATAGAGTAGAGACAGAACCTATTCCACGACCATCTAATGTCTACTGCTGACAAATCATGTTCCATTATCAATCATACAATATTTGTATAGTAAGGCGCAGGACAATTTTTTTTTCATCTGATTTCAGAACGGTTGTGGGTTGTTGTTTTTTTTACAGGATTGGGATATGTAGCTAAATAAAAAAAATTTGAAGTCCTTGAAATGAAAAAAATTATCCAATAAAGCCATCAAATGTATTTTGAATATTGGTATCCATAGACAATTTGATCACCATGTACTTTTTTGATAAAACAAGTCCATAAAATGTTCATCTGGATGGCTTGTGACCTGAAAATCTTTAGGCATATTACATGTATTGAAGTGATATAGACAAGAATGTCAATAGTTTGGTTAACGTGCTGGAATATAATGGAAATCACATAGCGATAGAAATATATATATTCTTTGATGTAGCTTTCTTCCATCTTCTTTGGAGCAACAGATTAACAGGGGCTGAATATGCTCAATTGTTGTGAGCAGGCTTCTCTCGGTAGATCACTATAGATTTCTGTTTGGATAGCTCTGTGAAAGTTTAATGGGTGTAATCAATATCAAACAACAAACTCTATGAATAACTTATTCAAGAATACATCACTATAGCAATGCAATGTAACAACCTAGAAGAAAGATTATGAATTCGTTATCATTTTCAGAGTTGTTGCTATTCTTGTTAAATATGGTAAACGTCTCAGCGGAAATCATAATATTATAATAATGTTGCAATGACTTGGGGTATGACAAACATTTCATATAATAATACCTTACAATTTTCAGAACTGTGCTTTTTCCTGGTGTCCAGAACCAAAGGGTTGTTTCAAAGAGAGGGAAGAATACGCTCTCTATTTGTTTTCTCCTCAGAACAAGTAAGTTTATATCAAAGAAGCAATGTAAAATATCAAAGACTTTTGTATGTAGGTTTAAACATATACTGGGGGACTTTCAGATTCATTTAAAGTATCGTTGTCACCATTGTTTGTTGAAGCAGTTACTTTCCCACACAAGACCCTTTCCCACACTTTCCCAAAAAAGGAACACCTTGCTTTACCAAAAGGAACATTGCAGTTCCACCTGAGCTAAAGAAGAAAGTAGACCAAATAGACAACTCCAAGAAATAACACCAACTTCAAGAAATAACAAGACATGCGTGTTAAGCTGGATTTTTGCCAAAAACATGGAACGTACAACAAAACATGACTTCACACACATCCTGTGAAGTCATGTTTTGTTGTACGTCCCATGTTTTTGGTAAACATCCAATCAAGCTGAGACAAGCTATATCTGCAAAGTGATGCATTTTGTTGCACATTGGGATGTATCGTCAAAAGAGAATATTCTATTTTGATCGCCCCCGTGGGGGAGCGGGTTGGTCAGTCCTGCAGAATACTCCTTCGGCTTCCTCAGTCGATTGTAAGAGGCGAGAAAGAGGAGCTTTCTGTTGCCATGGTGTTCTCAGAGCTAAAGGGAATCATGGAGCTGATCTGTTTGTACGTTTTATTTTTATCTCCGTCATCATATAAGTGAAATACCCTTGAGTACGATGTTAAACACCAATCAATCAAACAAACAAACAAACAAGCTATTTTGATCTGATTTTACTCAGATTCTGGCTATGTGACTATTACTGTTGGAGAACAATGTACTGATATACACAAATGTAATATCCTTAATCATGGCATAAAATTTATATCATCGAGTAAACCTGGGCTGAACAATACCTTGCTTGCAGCAATAAGAAATTAAAGCCACAGCAGAAACTTAATAAATTATTCATCAACAGATTTTGGCTTTTCATTGTTCAGATCACAAACTTGATGGATTATAATTTTTCTGAATTAGTAATTGAACAGCTTGTACACAATCAAAAATGATTTTTTTATATTTCTGTATTTCAGAATTCGTAAGATTTGCCACCATCTAAT
This sequence comes from Mopalia swanii, assembly GCA_030265315.1. Taxonomy (NCBI): domain Eukaryota; kingdom Metazoa; phylum Mollusca; class Polyplacophora; order Chitonida; family Mopaliidae; genus Mopalia; species Mopalia swanii. Next base: position 80,126 of record JARDVA010000012.1, read on the forward strand.
AGCCAAGAAGTGGTTTGACTATAGCATTCTGTTCTTCATTGCTTTAAACTGTATTACATTAGCGATGGAGAGGCCTGACATTCCACCTGGTAGTAAGGTAAGTCAAATCAATGTCGTTCAAAACTTGTACTGTAAGTCAGTTTATCAACATTCTTATGGACAGATGGGAGGGTTTTCCCCCGATGCATTGGGGCAAAACCGGCCAACTGGAACCGGCCTATCGTTGCCGCTCTGTGTTTGGGTCTTGCTGTTGTGTATTGCAAAGGGGTGGTTTTCTTCTCTGATTGCTCTTGCACATCCCCCTATCAATGAAATAACTATAAGTAAGATTATAACCCCAATCAAACAAACTTTCACCAAAAGAAACTATTGAATTAAAATTAAAATATCATTGAAAATAAAAAATAATTGGGCTTGCAAGCTTTGTTAATTCATGATATGTTTGAGATTTCCGTTAGAAAAAAAATGTGTTTCATTCTCAGTGCCTTCATTATTTCTGTTTTAGGAAAGAGAATTTCTGACCATGTCTAATTATGGCTTCACTGTGATATTTACAATAGAAATGACTTTAAAGGTAAGGAAATTCCTAGGGACACTAATCTGAAAATCTATTTTTGCCAGAATCGATCTTTAAACAATACCTTCTGCCAACCGGTACTTAGGCCTGCAGCAGTGGTTGGCATGGCGATAAAGATCATTTTAGGCTTAGAGGATGTTGAATGTAAAATGCTTCAACTCTTTTTCTGTTTATATATAAAAACTTGTTGAAAGCGGAAAGTCATTAATCTTTTCCCAATGTTAATTGTGTCTATGGTTAATCGAGTACATGTAAGTTAAATGTTCTCAGTCATACATTATAGGTTATAAAGTTGGGTTAGTATAATAAGCCCTGTGAACCTCTAAACAAAGGGCAGTTTGTTTGAAGAGTAGCAATGCTGTCTTACTGAAACCCTTCACATCTTGGTTGTGCTTGTGTCAGTTATTGCCGGAATACATCGCCTACATTTAAGTGAAATACCCTTAAGCGCCCTGTAAAAGACCAATCAATCAATCGATCAATCTGACCCTCTATAGCAGAGAAACCAAACCTGTTCCCTCATCCCACCATATATGCAGGGCTTGCAAAAAAAAATGATGAAGATCAATATCGCTTAATAATAGTGAAGTAAAAGTTTAATTTAAATATTTCTAAAAAAAATTATTGTTTTATATAATTTATTAATATAAGCAGTGTCTGTGGACAGTCTTATTAAAATCACATACATGGTTGTTTTCTTCTGTTTAGATCTGCCAAATATCAGGCCATAGGCTGTTTTATGTCATTGGTGATTGTAGTGCTAAAAACATGAGTTCTTGTTGAATTAAAATTCAGACACATAATCTGTCCTATCACAAAACTATTTGGCTTGTCATCACAAATGATACTTTCTGGCTAAGAACAGTTTGTTTGAAGAGCAGCAATGCACTGGAGGAAATTTAACTTTCCAGCAGTATCAAAACACCTCACATTTTATGGTTGTGTCAATTATTGTTGGAATACATCACCATTCATATAAGTGAAATACCCTAAGCACGGCGTAAAACACCAATCAATCAAAGAATCTTCGAAAATAAAAGTTTGGGGAGTTGCTGTATGCTTGTATGGTCAACCAGACAAACTGATCAATGACCCTTGGCTTAGGGTTCTGATGGTTTTAAATGCACTAAAACAACACTGCTAAATTAGGTCTGGTGTTTTCCAGATGTGTTTACAAATTCATTGATTAGTTTCAACTATTTCTTGGTACATTTTAACAGTTTTTTTGTTATTTTGGGATAACACTTTCTTAGTTTGAACAGATTCTAGTTCAGAAAATTTTACAGGTTGAAACTCATCCAGGAATTGAACCCACGACCCTCAGAGTTAGGCACCAGCTAGCCAGAAGTAAAAGCTGGCCACCTATACCACCCAGCCACTTAGCCTTCTTCGCTCCGGACGGGTTTCAACCTGTAAAATTTTGTGAACTAGAATCTGCTCAAACGAAGAAAGTGTTATCCCAAAATAACAAGATACTGTATATATTCCCTTTTAAAGACACAAAAATAATTCATAGTACCTGTACATTTTTATTGATAATTTTATTGATCAGTTAAAGAATACATAATATTCTATTCTCAGGTGCTTGCTAAAGGGTTTATGGTTGGTAAGCACGCATACCTGAAGAGCGGCTGGAATATGATGGATGGTTTCCTGGTCATTATTTCATTGGTGGATATCATTATTTCTATATCAGCCAGTAGCAGTCCGAGGATATTTGGAATTCTACGAGTATTCAGACTCCTGCGAACATTACGTCCGTTAAGGTAACTCTTGTATAAATTCTCTATATTATTCAACTGGTTGGATGTTGATCCTGGCCTAAGCCCTGGTATTTTAAGAGGAGCATTATTTTTGTTATTGATGGTATCACTTTATTAGGATAGTCCAGGCCTGTGCTGGGAAGTTTTTCACAAAACCAAAACTTTGAACCTCTAGAATTTTCTAGATAACCTATCATTTGAATTCGAAAACTTTAAACAGGAGCTACTGCAGCTTAAATGGCTTATTTTATTTTTCAACTTGTACAATTATAAGTGATGCCAAAAAAACATTTGTCTTGCCAATAGCTTTCTATTGTTTTAAGTTCACAGTTATATGATTGTTTGGTGTGTATATTTGTGTAGGCCTATACTATGCCTCTCATTGGTCTCCCAACTTACTATGTAACCAAATTGTGTGTTGATAGGGTTATAAGTCGTGCTCCTGGACTTAAGTTGGTTGTACAAACTCTTCTCTCTTCACTTCGTCCTATTGGAAACATTGTCCTCATCTGTTGTACGTTCTTCATCATCTTTGGTATACTAGGAGTTCAGGTAGGTTGAACAGTTGACCGTTCAGAAAAGTGTTGCTCAAAGGCACTTTCTGATTGGATTTTGCTTATTTATTCATTTCTACACATCGTGGTGAATACTTAGAGCAGCAAATAAAAGATGCGTAACTCTATTTGACACACAGGCATATGTGGTCTAAGAATGATGTACAAAAAAATTACAGCCAAAACCAGTGCCAGCTTGCAAGTATCAAGTATTCTTTTAGTTTGGGATAAAATACAACTTTGACATACCAACAACACCCCCTTGACTATAATTAAATTATAGTCATTTAGTAATTGAATCGGTGAATTCGGTAGGGGCCCAACTCACAGAGTCAACTTTTACAGGAGAGCGTTTTGACAGTGTATAGTGCATTTTCGGGATATGAAATATTGCTTTTATTAGGCTTCATTACTCAGAGTATTCAAAGTATATTAATATATTAGCTAATATATAAAGTATATTAGCTAAAGACTTCAAAAGATTTATGACCTCAAAATTTGCAAAGTATGAAATGGGCCCATGTTGAATTCACCGATTCAATTATCATAGACTGTTTGATTTTTGTTGATGGACCTTTGCTCCTTTTGCTTTCAGCTCTTCAAAGGCACTTTCTTTTATTGTAAAGGACCTGATGTTCGATTCATCACAAACAAAACACAATGTGAAGAACATAAAGGTCACAAATGGGTCAATCAAAAATACAATTTTGATGACCTGGGCCAGGTAAGATATCATGCATATAAGCATATTTTGTATTCTATATAAAGCAATTATGTTTTCCTACCCATTTCCTACCCATCCTTTAATCGAAATATTTAATTCTGATTAAATATGTTGATAGGATTGTAATTAATTTCCGACTTTTTACAGATTATATTTTCACTTTGATATATTCTGATATACATGTATTATAGAAATAATTTGGCTACTATAAGCTAAATGCAAACATATTTATTAATTAAGCAAGATTTAAAGAGGGTGAGCTGTTCAGTATGCAATGACTCTCACACAAGGGTCTGTTTAACACATATACTTTTAAGTCATATATATCTGGGACCTAGCATGTTAGGTCCCAGTATATATGTAAATAGAAGTTACCTAATGCTATGGCTTTAAGAACATAGTTTGTTGAAAGATATATATGTGAGTTATTACTGGCATGGATAATAAAAGAATATTTCTTAAAAATTTACGCATTTTCTAAAGCTCTGAAATAAGCAAAGTTTGTCTGTGAATTTTATACAAATAATGGCCCCTCATCTGACTAAGTACTTTTTGTCTGGAGCATTGCTGTTCAATGTTTACTCAGCACTTGAAAAAAGTATTTTTCTAAACAAGGTAAACATTTAAGTATCGCATACTTATAGTTGGAGCAGGCAGCTGTAATGTATGTTACATAACCATGCAACATTTTCAGCTCTGACATCTCCATTTGTATTGGAATCTTTAGGACTCCTCGGTAATGATAAACGTCTTAAAGCACCTCAAATTCGTCCATAAAATTACTATTTTAAAAGCTTTCGAATGGCTTAGAAATTGTGTCTGAGAGGCAGAAGATGGTAGACTTTAAATACCCTGAACATGTTAAAATCCAGAACAAGTACTCAAAGGATTATAAATCTCACTGCCACATTTCGTTTGCTCTTTAAATCTGGCTATTAAATTTCTGTCAGTCTTACCAATGTAATCACAATCACACCCAGGGTAACTAAACTTATAAACGATACAGTTATAATTACTCTTTAGGAATAGGGTCTTTAGTGTTTGTGAAGAATTTTAGCCTAGTCCTCGGCCAATGCATTTTAATAATCATGGATATATTGATAAAATGTTTTTACTTATTGGAAAATACAATTTTCTTTGCTAGAAGTCCACCACGTTTTCCAATGTAAAGAAGTGTCATCTAAATTTGAGGAATATCCCAATGGTCATTATGTTTATTATGTGGGCCAAATTGTTTGGAGTAAATCACTCTAATAGATAATTTGCTGTTGATTTGGAATAGCCGTTCCAGAGAGAAAATTTATCAAGTTTGATCAGTTTAGCCCATGCTACCTTCAGAAGACAAGGTTCTTGATGTTTTAAATGTGTATGTTCTAGGCTCTGATGGCTCTCTTTGTGTTAGCATCTAAAGATGGTTGGGTCAGCATTATGTATACGGGACTGGATGCTGTTGCAGTGGATCAACAGGTAATTTTACATTTAATTTATTCTCCATAATTTGTTCATTTTATAAATTTACACAAAATATCTATTTAATTTATTCAAGGATAGCAAAAAATGTACTCTTTATCTAAAATAAAGTTGATCGTATGGCTCTTTGTAGATTAAGGTAAATTATCGTAATGCCCAAAAGATCCCGTATATACCACATCAAGCAGCATGTTTTTATGAATATTTTCTTAACTTTATTGTGAATTGTAAATTCTTTAAGCAAACAGGTTAATTGTAGATTTTGAGAAAAGGATCGCCATATCTCTTGCTTTTCACAGATGGTATCAGACTTAAAAATATATTTTGTTTTCCAGCCTATAGAGAACTACAATGAGTGGATGTTACTCTACTTTATTTCCTTTCTCCTGCTTGTTGGGTTCTTTGTATTGAACATGTTTGTCGGTGTCGTTGTGGAAAATTTTCACAAATGTCGAGAAAACCAAGAAAAAGAGGAACGTGCCAGGCGAGCGGCGAAAAGAGCGCGTAAACTGGAAAAGAAACGAAAGAGTGAGGATGGTTGCCAGTCTGGCTCTGGTTTGTATAGTGTTACTGAGTCTGGCCTTGACTGCATACACTACACATACTTCCTCTCTCTACCCTTCCACCATATAATTAACTCCCTTGGATCCTTAAGAAAGACAGTTCACCTCACAAATACCAAGAGCTGCATGAGATGAAATTTATGATAAATCAAATTTCTGTTGAATTTATCCGTATTTTTTTTACAAACAAATTGTAAATTCTGCTCCATCAAACTTTTACCTAAAACATTTCTGAAAAAATTCTCAATTCTCATCATTTTAACATATTTCTTGTTTCTTTACTAAAATAAGAGTTGTCTAGTTTTGTTACTCTATATCTTAACTTTTAACATTTATATTGGATTTGTATAGAAGTATCAAAATAGTATTCAGACTGTTTCTTGTAAGGTGCGCGTATGCTGTGTTTGAACATTTACATCAGCCATGCCAACCAAAAAGCTACGATGCTGTGTCCATTTGCCCACCTCTAAGCAGTGGTTTGTGTTTTTTGCTTAATTTCTCTCAGCCTGATCACAAGTCTTTTGGCTTTTTTACCACTCCTAGCTATTGATGCCTTTAATTTCTTGTCCCTTTTTGAATTTTTCTCGGACTGTCCACCATTTTGAGCGTGTGAGAAATAGCATCTCACCGGTGCACTCGACTCCTCTCTCACTGCACTCGGGGTTTTCTACCAATGACTGTTGTAGCTTAGTGATTGACAAGCCAGACTCAGTATGCTGTACAATATAATGTGTGTTGTAGCTCTGTTGTAGATGTCTGGTTTGAATCCGGTCTGAATTGCAAGACTACATAATGCCTATTTCATTTTTCTTGTGTGAATAATTAACCACTTATATTACATGCATGCAGTTTCAAACTTACGACATCTGGACTGCATGTTTTTGGTAGTTTGTGCCTATGCCACAAGCCCATCTTGCATGATTTTTTTAGAATTTGAAAGGATTGTGTCAAAATGCCAGGATACAGTATTCAACAATATATACATTATAAAGTCCAAAAATTAAAATACATTACAGGATTATCCATATTTCCATTCTTATTTAAGAAAAAAGGGAAAGGCTAAATTCTTAAAAGCTTTCAGCAAAATGCTGGCTTTTGTTTTATAAGTGTCCTGCTTTGATGTCAAAATTTCATACCAGTTGTCATAAGTTAAACAGCTCCTCACAAACACTTGAAAAACTTGAACATGTGTACAAGAATGGCTGCAAGATTTTTGATGTTTCTGAAACTGGGCATGTGTTTTGGATTACAAAGCTTTCTTATAGACATATATATTCCAGTTGTGTTTTGTTTTTGTATGTAATTTTTTGGCATGTTTACTCTTTAAATTATATAACCATCATTTAATAACATAAATTCCTATATGAAAGTGGATAATTGTGTTAACTCAACAGATAGACCAGAGCAGCTTGTTCCCCAAAATTCAAATTTAATTTATAGAGTAAATTGTCATTTTAGTAAAAAAATGAACAGAAATAATTCTGCCGTATTATCCTTATTTTGGAATACCGCTTTCCTAATTTAAACGGATTCTAGTTAAGAAAATAGTCCACACTACGACCTAAGGGTGTATTTGGTTCTTTGCGGATAATAAAATAATCACATATATTAAACTCAGAAAATCTTTGAATGGGGTGGGGGAGGGGATTATTGGCCACGCCGATCTGTACGGGTTAACATTATTGTTCACTCCTCGCCAATGTTGTTTGTAGCATGTTTTTGGCATGACCATTCAAATGATTTAGAACTGATGGTAATTGAGATGAGCATGTGTAATGCCACAAACTTCTACATATAGAATAATGATGAAACAAAGCATGACTCGGAATGATATTAGTCATCATAAATTAATGCTTGCTATTAAACATAGAATTAACTTTTATTGCTTTTAATAGTTCATAGAAACTTGGATGGTCTAACTTTTATCTTGACCACAAATTGAACACTTGAATCTGTCCACTTTACTTTGCATGACATTTTCCCATCTGTGGCAAAAATCTACAGCAAACCTGGAAAGCCTTCTATTCAAACAAAGATGCAAAAGTTCTATGCGCGTTCGCAGAATCGCATATGCTCTCTCTTCACTTAATTGCGCCTTGTTTAAAATTCTTGCCTAGAGAAAAATCAACCTGTACGTTTATTACCTTAAATGTTATCCACCAATTTTCCATCTGGTAAGTTCATTTATTTCATCTTTAAATTCCAATTTAGTGTGAAACAAAATTGGTTCTTGCAACAAAAAAAAAGCCAAACTTAGATGTTATGGAATTTGTCCATCTCTTAATTGATAAAACATAGCTGTCAATGGTAGCTTCTGATAGAAACTCACCAATGTGGCCTAAGGACCCGGTCTTCAAAGCACTTTAAATTTAATCCACTATTAGAGATTTATTCTGGTGTTGGCAGTTAATACTCTGTGGAACAACTGGGCCAAGATGTTATATGTTCTACAGTATTTTGGTACCTATACAGTATTTACTACGGCCATGTGACCCACTGGCAAAGTGCATAGACATACTGTCTTTGTTTAGCGCTGAGATAGAAGGTATTTTTTTCTATTTTTAACTTCACACAAGAAGCTGAAAGGATTACAATTGCCCTGTCCACTCTTATGACTGCACCTAAAAGCACAACAAAATGCCGTTTTGAAGGATCAGTAATCAAAGCACATCACTCTAGTTCAAAGATTGTATCCATGCAGAAGTCAAGATACAGCTAATGAGACTTACATGGCCATTAACTGTAGGACACTGCCTCACATAAGTGTCTCATAATATGCCCTTCAGATTTTCATTGGACTTCAGAAACCTTTTGAAACAAGAATATAAATTGTAATATGTTGGTGATTGTTTTGTGATTTCCCATAATGCACCAGCATAAATGTCCGGTCAGTACAGTTTCCCCCAGTTGTTCAATGCATGTGTTTTTTTTGGTATTAATGAACTTGACCTGCCTGAAATCGCTTGTCTAATATCTCATCTTCATTATAACATGTGAAGTTGATATTTTTAGTACTTAAACTAAAGTGTATCCTTATATTATGGAGTCATCTTTTCGAATAACATATATACACTAATACCGAGACGTTTTTTTTTCAATGAGAAATTATCACAGCTTGTTTTTATGGGGAAAATTTAAGCATTTACGATTTTACAAAATAAACTCTGAATCCACTGGCCAGGGATGGGTCTAGATGATAAAGTCCTAATGTTTTCATTTTGATCAAACCAAAGCAATCTAGATGAGGGTAGTTGTTCTCTGAATAATGTACAAATTAAAGCTTATTTTTGCTGGTATTTTACACAGTAAATTGTTAATGTTTATCAAAATGTGTTAAGTGTTTGTATTGTATCTTACCATTATAGGTTTGCTGTGACCGGAAGTGTGGTTTCTTTCACAGACAGTTGCGATGGAGCTTTCTTTTGTCCTGTTGCTCTCCATGCTAAGGGGCAACAAGAATCAGATCAGTTTCTGAAGCCCATTCGTGTCATTGTTTGTTATCAGTGTGTCAAGGGTGGCCAGACGTCATATGAGTGAAATGACCTAAAGTACGGTGTTAAACCCCAAACAAACAAACACTATGCTTTCAGTACCTGAGAGAGAGAATTGTAATTACGTCCTGCCAACAAACATACTCATAAAAAGTGGTGTAATTGTCAGTTTGGTTTTACCTGTAGATCAAATTGATTATCTTAAATGAACCAGGACAAATTTTGTAGTTAATGTCTGATAAAACTAAACCTATGATGCAATTGTTTTTCCCCTGAATCAGGATTACGTGAGCCTCCATACTGGGCGACATACTCACGCTGTCGACTCATCATTCACACCGTCATCAATAGTAAATATTTTGACCTGGCTATTGCTGGTGTTATAGGGCTGAATGTGATCACCATGGCTCTGGAGTTCTATATGATGCCCCTGGTAAGTGCTCTTTACGAAGACCCCCCTCTCCAGCTGGACACAAGTCCTTCTGCTGAATTTTCCAATGTTGCATAAATATTTATTGTTGGAATACACTGTCGTCATATAAAGGAACAAACCCTTTTAGCAGGACATAAAACACTAATGAATGATTAATTATTTCATCATATTATCTACATGTACCTTCTATTAGTTTGCTGCCAAAGATGTGCAAAGGGTGATTTTCTTCAGCAATTGGGCTGGTACACCACCATACAAGTAGGACATATGCTGTCAGCCTGTCAATAATGTCCAAAATCGGTTGAAATTTCATGTTATGTGAAAAAAAATGTCTTACATATAGCTGTTTTTAAGAAACAAAAAAAAGTCCACAAAATAGAATGCAAAAGGAAGGAAACACAATTTTAAGATGCATTAGCATCAGCATTAGGCATATAGGTTTTACTTTTTCCGTGTGTCCGTATGTCCGTGTGTCCGTGTGTCCGAGACGCTTGTCCGGGCTGTATCTTGGTTACTATTTCACTTAGGCTTTC
>JARDVA010000012.1:95321-111834 GCA_030265315.1 Mopalia swanii
TTTTAGAATTATCATATAGGATCCTATGAGATTTTTCTATGGAAGCCTATAGGATTTTAGAATTATCATATAGGATCTTATGAGATTTTTCTGTGGAAGCCTATAGGATTTTAGAATTATCATATAGGATCCTATGAGATTTTTCTATGGAAGCCTATAGGATGTTAGAATTATCATATAGGATCCTATGAGATTTTTCTATGGAAGCCTATAGGATGTTAGAATTATCATATAGAATCCTATGAGATTTTTCTGTGGAATCCTATTTCATGTGAACAGTTACTATTTTGAAGGGTGTGAGGTGGGGGTAGATGGATTTAAAGAAACAATCACTGTTTAACTGCATCTTGTCATCAGAAATTTCATCAGTGAATTATAGAATGCATGAAAGCAAATAATTATCTAGCATATTATAACCACATTATGTTATGATATTATTCAAAGGAAAATAAATGTTTCTTGTAGGAATTTTTGTCCTAAGAAAAACGTCTTTGCAAACATATATTACTCGAGCTAATTACTTTAAATAGACCTTTAGGCTGCTGTGTATACTAACTTCACGAAGGATTCTTCTGTTGTACTTATATGGACTCTTGTGTTTATTTATTTCATTTTATTGATCAGAGAAGTAATCAGATGATTAATTTTGAGTAAATATTAAATTATTTGAAAAACATGATGAAAGTCAGCATTTGACGATGAAGATATGTGTCTAATAACATTTATCAAATTATGACCTTGACGTGTCATTGTATGTATGTTATATAGAGAACTCTGTCGCCAATGTTTGCTGATTTTAACAACTAACTATTTTACTCATGTACATGTATAACATCACTATTCCCACATATCCCTGTTTGTATTCAATACATATTTGATGACCATAACACAGAGCTTCCTGGATCTTCATTCCTGATTTATGGAATTCAATTAATTAATTTATGTTTGATAACATATAATAATTAAATCCCAGAGTTTGGTATATATAAATATGTATTCAGTCCAGTACACAGCTTACTGTTTGATAAGACAAGAGTAATGCACTAAGGAAAGAGGTGTACCAAATTAAGTTAAGTTTGCTATGATTCAACTGTAGGTAGCCATTTTTTTAAAGCATAAGAATTGTTCATGACATTTTGACAAAAGTGAGTATGTAACACTGAATTATCTGAAATCAAACAAATGTAAAAGCCACGAAGCTCTGTGTTCTGTTAATCGTGTAAGGCTAGTGTGTGTGAGATCTGTTCATGTTTTAACCCCACCATATGTTAACCATCTCCCCATTTTACCCCAACACTAACTCAACATACCAGGAGACTTACAAATATAAGGAACTGGAAGATGAAATAGAGGAAGAAATACGACAAGAAATGCAGGCTTTAAAACGGAAACGCCTGGAGGTGAGAGCTGAAGCGTTCAGCTGAGAGCGAAGCCTCATACTCGCTCGTGTCTCCCAGCACTCTGATTGGCTGAGCATGTCTCCACACTATCTCACTCCCATCTTTCTCTCTGTGGGGATGCTTGATTAAAACAAAGAAAATCTTGTTGCAACACAACAGTCAGTACAAATATTTCATCAGCTATTTAGAAATTTGACACCAATATTTTTAAAAATAAAAATTTATTTATTTTCATCATTATTTTTTGTTATTTAGTCAGCAGCAGTTTTTGGTGACAAATCTGTATATGCCTTCACCCATTGGTTAATTATGATGAAGGGCTATAGTTGCTGACAGTTCTTTCTCTGTTTTAATCAAGCTCCCCAAACTCTCAGATTGTATGTGCTTGCTATTAATTCTGCTTAGAAGATTGTTTGTTTTCAATCATTACTTTTCCTAAAAACGATAAATACAAGGATGCCAAAGTATATAAAAAAACTGAAAACAAAAAATCTTCTCAACAGAAATGTCTACAATTAGCAGTAGTTCATTGGAGATTCCCAGAATATTTGGAAAACGGATTTTCTGCCTCACCTTAGAAAGGCATTCTTGGTAACTGTTTGGAGCTTTATGGTTTAAAGAATGATTGTGAATTGTCTTATTTCAATTCCAAATACCTTGAAACTATTTGCTTCATGAAGGAAATTGATTGACCAAATACAAAGGAAACTTATTTGGAATGATTACATATCCATTTTTAGACACGTCAGTCTATTGTTGTAAGTAGGAAACATCATGACAGAATAAAGCATGTGATTAAAGATGAGGTTGTATTGGAGATGCGATTTGTCACTAGTGTATCATTCCACAATTTACTGCACTCTTTTAAAATGCTCCTTTTTTAATATCACTATTTACAGGTTATCATTATTTTAATTTGGACTTATTCCAGATAGACTTGTAACAGAATTTATTTTGCCTGTACATTTAGTCTTGGAAAGTCCTATGCCCATGGTAATTTGGTACATAATAAGTAGCGGAAGTTGTGCAAAAATCTTCTCCAATTCTGTATGTGAGTGAAATGTGCTAAACAATTTATAGAAAGATCAACAGCATGTATTTACAATATCCAGAGAAGAACAGACACCATAGGTGTAGGTACAGTGTTGACAGTGGGTGGTCTCCTTCACCCATTGAACACGGTCAAATGAGTTAAATAACCTTAATTACACTGTTCAACCCCAATCAAACAAACCTGTTTGCTCAAAAGACTGTTAGTCCCTTACACCAGATTACATTGCTAATAGCTGATTAGACCTAGACCTTCAACATGATGTGATATCATCTTATAGAGGATTCCTCCGGCAATCGCGGGGGTAGTTTTTACGAGGTTTCCTCTCGGTTTTCCACCATTAAAGGGCAAGGAACAGTGTGAAGTGGACAATCCGTCGTCCTATAAGTGAAATACCCTTGAGTACGCCGTTAAACCCCAATCAAACAAACAAACAAATATAGAGAATTCAGTTTAATGCCGCTATTACAAAGCTGCCTCACTAACTGAAGAGGCCAATGTAGACAGATTCCATAACTGCTAGTAGAGTAAAACATATACAAACATGTATTTACTTTAATAATTTATAGAAAAATGTGAAAATAGAGAAGAATAGAGAAAAAATGTAAATATGTCATTGTAATAATTGAAATACAGAAGAACATAAAAATTCATAGTCACTTGAAGAAATGAAAACTGATCTTGGGGTGAAGAAAAATGTAGAAAGGTCCTAACCCTACTGAGTAGAGAATAAACACAAACCATAAATCATTCATTGAATAAGAGAAAAATGGTCGGATACGTCTTTACTTGGATTAGAGGAAGTTTAAAATGATGTACATTAATAGCTTCAAAGAAAAAAGGACAATAGTGTATTTTCTTGGAGTATACGAAAGGGGTTTAAATATCCATACTATTGATCTAGAAAACTGTTAAATATATATCCTTCCTTGAACTAGAGAAACAGGTATTTTAAAAAAAGAACAGAATCAGACTATGGCTATTGAAAGAAACAATATGAAGGGTCAATCTACTTTGTTTTATAGATGAGTCCTTTTTATTTGTGCAATATATATTTTCTGAAGTTAGACAATTTAATGACATTTTTCAGTGTTCATTTTTTCAAAAGGCACAAAGCACAAAGCTTTCGTCAGCACTTGTTGTGTGTAGAGGTAGCTACTTCATGCAATATATATATATCGTCAAAACACACTGGGTAGTCTTCCACATTAAGCACCAAACGTATTTATTTTTTTCTGGTTCATCGTTACTGAATATACATGTATGTTTAGTTTACTCTTTATCAAAGCAAAATCTTTTTCATGTTTATTATTTCAATTTTCTTTTAATGGGTTAATGTCACTTTTGTTTATTTTTTTTTCTTTTAATTTTATTAAAGTGATTCTTTTTGCAATGTCTCAACTAAATCCAGGCTTGCTATTTGACTGGAACTTAAACAAAATGAATGACTGTTGTTAAATTCTGGTATTCCATGAAAGTGTTCTATTCTGCCTAAACTTTGCTGTAAAGTTTTGACCAAATTTTGAGATTGTTTGTATACTAAAGTAGTTTGTGATACATTCGTTTTAGAAATATTGATACTGTTGTCATTTAGATCTGCATGTTTTGATAGAAAAAATATTAAATTAAATTCAAATCGTAACCAAATGATAATTTTGCTATAACTGTTATATTTAAAAATATATATAATAAAATGATACAACATAAATAGTATATAATACTACAAACATGTTTTTCTTGTAATATTTGAAGGATGACAACATGATTCTAACAACACTCCATTACTTTGTTATTTTAAATAGCTTCATAAATTTACTAAAAAATGGCTGTGTTAAAAATATTAAACATATTTCTTATGTCTTTACTCTTGTTTAAGTAACCCTACTCTATAAAAATGATCACAGACACTTTTGCCAGATACATGTTTGTCAAACACTTCGACAGAAGTCCAAGTCACAAAATGCCAGACAAAACAACCATCAAACTTTCTATCATTCTTGCATACCTATTAAAAGTGTTAATTCTATTTTTGTTTGTTTATTTTTTTGTCTCTGCCACGATTTCAATTCATTTACATTTTTTTTTCATGGTCAGCACAACTTAAATCCTTTCATGATAAAAGTTTTAATTGAATATAGAAACCCTATATCATGGTTGATTTTACTCCAAAACTTCTTCAAAAGCAGTTCTAGATTTTTGGCTGTTACGGTTATGTATTAATCCTTTTAATTTACATTTCCAATAAAATATGTATTTATAATTTGTTCTGATTTTATATTGACAGGAATCTAATAAACAGATGAAGGAGGACGCAGAATTCCTGGAGGAAGGGGAGCAATCTGACGATGAGATCCTTAACAACGATAATAATGACAATGGAGAGGTATTCTAGATCAATAACACTACTTTCATGAACTGTACATAACCACTGATCTAAAAAAAGTCATTACAGTTTTATAACGTAGCCGAAAAGGGACCTATCCGTCATGTAAGATATAAGTGAATTTTTTAGTTCCGGGTAAGGGTTAGTACTTAACCTAACCCTAAAACTAACCCTTATACTAACTCTAAAGCCTAACACAAACCTAACCCTAAACCTAACCCTAAAACTAACCCTAAACCTGACACTGAAATTCACGTCATATCTTACATGACAAGACTGACCCAAAAAGGTCCTCTTTGGGCTCCATGATAGGAGCAAGGGAGATAATTTTGCAGAGCTCGTATGAAAATGCTTCAAAGTGTTAAAATTCTACTGGAGGCTAGCCAGCAAACACACACCTTAACATGTTTAAATTATCAGTTAAATACAGATAGACATATGTATTTATTCAAATTTTCCAACAGCAATACAATTATATATGGTCATGGGAATATGTCTTGCTGGCAATATAAGTGGTTGTGATATCTTTTGATTATCCTGTCCAGTCAGTGTTTGTTGCCACTGTTGTCTCGGGTGGTTTCCTTTGCCCATTTGGCTGGCATCTTGTCATGAGAGCAAAATAAACTTTACTTTGGTGTAAAACACAAATTTGTGATGTCAGGATGGTTTGTGATGTCAGGATGGTTTGTGCTTGGTTTCTTATCTGTTCTCTAGCAAAGAGTAACCATGTAGTAGTGAAATACTCTGTAATACAACTCACCAATGAAGTCGATCTATTTGTGATATATTTTTATTACACCTGTATTTGTTCTGTCTTATCTGTGTGTGTTATCAGTGGCATCTAGGGTGGTTTCATTCACCCACTGGAATGTAAGCATGTGAGTGAAATAGCTTTAAGTACGACATTAAACCCAACCTAAGAAAAAGAAATTTAAATTAATAAAAGTACGACGTTAAACACCAATCAAACAAACAAACAATAAATTAATAAAACTCAAAATTAACGCCTATTAAACTGATCTATATCAATGAATGTATAGTGCAATAATAAATGAATTATATGATGATTGTGTCCATATACTGTTAGTATTTCTGTAAGATTAAAGTATACATGTAAATGGTAAATGTCAAGTTATACTATAACCAGAAGGCATCAACATAGTGTTGACATTTTTAAAGCGTTTTTCAGTCTGATATTATCCATATCTTTTATGAATAATAAAACAAGTCAAAGGTCAATTAGTTAGTTTTAAACAAGTAGTATTTCATGTTCACTTTGGTAGCTAGTAATGTAATCAGTCAGTTAATTACTTGGGGTCATAGTTCAAAGGTTTGAACTTGGGTATTTGAGGGAGGACATGAGGTGACATCCTCAATCACAGGGGTGGGTTTTAAACAGTCCTTTTTCTGTTTCCACTTTATATAGGTAAGGCAGAACTAACTAGAAGGTGTGTCAGTATATGAGTGAAATACCCTTGAATACAACATTAAACACAAATAAAACAAATAACGAAGATAGTCCCTGTGGTTCTTAGGATATTCTGCTCTACTCTCAACAAAATAAAATAATCATTGTTATTGAAAATGTATACAGTGGAAAAGTGTGGAATTAAATTTGTTTTAATAAATACAAATACATTTTAACTGTAATAACTGGACAATAATCTAATTGCTTTTTTAATCTCCTCAGATGTTTGCTCGGAATGGTGATAATGAAGATGGAATGGCGAAGACTCCCGTCAGCAAACAAATATCTTTACCTCCTAATTTTACCTTCAATATCCGCCCACCCAGCACAGAACCAACCAGCAACCAGGATGAGGACAGTATGTATTAGACACTTTATTATTAGGCATGGTCCATAGGACATAAAGTCATGCACAGGACAAGCCTCCACTAAAATACAGGGCCCAGTTGTTGGAAAGAGTATTAGCTGCAACACCAGATAAATTATTAACATTGGATGTCCCTTGATACCTGTTGTGATGAAAGTATGATGTGGACCTAATATCAGCTGTATTAAATGTTCACACATGATACTTATCACTTAGAAAATGACAAATTCAGCAAAAGACATCATATCCTGATAGATTTTTTTTTTTCGAAATTGAACTCCACACAATTTTTTGATTTACTCAGACAGCTTTGAATATACTTGGTTGCGAATGGAAAGCCTCCCCTTCTTTCCACATGTCCATTGTTAGCTAAGGTCTAAATGGAACCCAAACATTTTGTGGTGTCTTTCATTGT
The DNA here is from genome assembly GCA_030265315.1 of Mopalia swanii. NCBI lineage: Eukaryota > Metazoa > Mollusca > Polyplacophora > Chitonida > Mopaliidae > Mopalia > Mopalia swanii. The sequence goes on from JARDVA010000012.1 coordinate 102,406, forward strand.
ACATTTTGTTTGTCTGTACTTTATTATGAACACTGTGATATACATGTATGTTGAAATTTTGGTTCTAAACCTACAACTCAAGTTTTGAGGCAGCCCTTGAAAAGATTTCCGGAGATTTCTCCTCCCCTATCCTATCCCCCCCCCCCTCCCCATCCCACATACTACACGCTACTGGCAGTGAAATTTGTCAAAGAAGTTAAACATTCTTCTGTACAACATAAAGCATTAATGAAACAATGGAGTTAGCTGGCACACTGTATTATAAGTGAAATGACACACTGTAATATAAGTGAAATGACTTTTAACCTTGAAGATACTAGGATCGTATTGTTCAACCCTACAATACTCGAAACCTGACACTGCCGATAACCTAACTGCTTCATCAGTAAAATCATTATGTTTGTTTGTTTGTTTGAGTGGGGTTTACGCACTTTACTCAAGGGTATTTCACTTATATGCCAAGGAATTGCCATTGTGTAATGTTTGACTGATTGACACAAATTTTCATCATTTAGCTGTTACGTATGTTGTTTATTAGTCTTAGTGAAAAGCATGATTTAGAAATGTAGAAAGCACTTCGTTTAATTTTTTTCAGGGAAAACGGAGAAGTCCAAAGTGTTTACAAGGAGAAGTTAGTGCATAAAAATGTGTCGTTGTTGTTTGATGTGACTTCTCTTATTTCACCTCATCTCTCCGGCTATATCATTTGGTTTATCAATAGTATTTTATTAATTTTTTTTTCCGTTTTTCTTGTTTTGAATTTAAATGTGATTACTTCCAATTTTAAGTTGTAAAACTTCACTTACATTCATAAACAAGAATGATTGCTGGGATTGCTAAGTAGTGTACATTCCTAATTTGGGTCACCAATATAATGACTTCCTTTGAGTTACGAGTTAATTGTTTTCCAGAGTAATCATTGGTTAAATTTGTTCTTAGAGCTCACCGTGTACTGGCTGTCACACTAGGTTGTTTTACTTAAGATTCTTTATTTTATTTTCTGGTTTACGGTTGCTCTTACTCTCTTTGTGTGGTGTAATGATTAACAAATATTGTTCAATAGAAAAACATGACTCAGCATTTATAACAGCATATTGGGAGCATTTGTAAGCTGTAATCAATGTGATTTGTATAATAAAATATACATTTATGTTTCTCAAAATTGGATAACTTTAACCTTGCCGGCAAACTATGCATTCATTAAGAATTGTTTGTTGGCTTTGTCTATGGTTGAAGTTTATTTTTACCAAAGTGACAACATTGTATGTAATAATGGTAGGAGAATCTAGGCAAATATGGAGGGAATTGTTGGAGGAAATGATATTAAGTGCTGTGATAGACATAACGTTGTCAAGGCCAATCATCTTAACATATAAAACAAGTACAAATACAGTATAAACATTGTTTTCTTTTACTTCAGGATCATACTTATTTCTTTATACGATGTGCTTTATCTTTCTCTTTGCAGGTAATCGTATCACACCAGCTAATGTGGATGTTTTGTTTGAGACTGGAAAAGACCATAGGAACTCTTTACTGCCTATGAAGGAAGAGACTGAAGAAAATGCAATGTTATTTCTCCAGCAGCCCCGACTGCGGGTGTCAAGCGATGCTAGTGCTCATAAAAAGAGGCTCAAAACCGCAGAAAGTCTGAGTAAAAAGCTCCTCCATAGAAGTGTGCCCTGCAAAATAGATGCTTCTAACGGAAACAGTAGGGCTGCTGGTCAGTTCAAATCGCAGCCGTCTGTGACATGCCCAAATGCCGAATGGTTTAATCAATCCAGTGTTGAGTCTGACCCAGCCTATGTGAATCACGAGGCTGATGAGAACTACTACTATCCACCGTCCCATTTCTCTGTATTGGACCACCAGGATAGTGCCGATCTGGGATCTGAGTATGACGGTGAGGATTGGCTGTACGAGGCCGAGTGTGATGAGGAGGTCAAAAAGATAACAGGAGATGGCGAGGAAGAGGAGGAGGATGTAACTCCCACACTGTCTGACTATGCACTGGAGGAAGAAACGCATTCTCCTCTGTCCCAACGCTCACTTCATTTATCACACCACCGTACACCAGTACCATCTACACACACAGATCAAGACGCTGCATCTTCACAAAGGTGTGAAATTGTCAACGAATCTTTGGTTGTTCCTACCGGAGCCATAAAGAAAACCACAGAGACTGTCAGTCTAACAGACGCATTGACTGTGCCTATCACTCTGCACATACCACAGTTGGACAGTGTATCTTCGGCACGGAGGCGCCGACTTGGATCGACTGATGATGAGACTGTGAAATCTTCCTTAAATCCCAAAGATAGTGTCTAGCAGGATCTTTACCAATATGTGGTAATATACTTTGTATCAGACAATAAATAATTGTGGCCTTGCGTGTAACACAAGGGAGTTCTTATCGTTAATAAGCGAAGCACTACATGGAAACCCAAGTTGATCCTTGCAGGATATATCTTGATTACATCAGTGTGAATATTTCTAAATTAATGTCGGAGACTTGAGTGCCCTTTACCCTGATCTATTTCTCTTGTGATTATCTTGCTATCAGTTTTGTGGAGAACACGGACTCCATTCTTTGGAACTTTCTATATGTTTTAAATGCTTCTTTTCTAACACTTTTTACTTGTATATGATGAAGTTATGTGGTGTATGAGTGGCCACAGTGATATTGTACGGAACAGATAAAGTGTATTCTCATTTGGTGGACTTAATGTACAGTGACTCAAGCCCATCCAAATATTGAATCTATCATTGATCATCGGTGAACAATAGTGTATGTACAGTAGTTGTACAGAATTATATTATTTTTGATAAGCTTTTAGTAAGGCAGTAGAACTAATCTTCATTAGCCAGTTAAACAAAAAAGTTATTTAAACTGATTGTACAAAAAAAAAGTGAAACTCCTTTGGAATATCCGTGGAACCTTGTGAGATTCTGTGCACCATTTGTTGTAACTTCACTGCAAACTCGTCATGCGATTCTTGGTCTTTTACCCAAGTTGTGATACAGAGTATTGGATGTTTTGTCACACTTGTGATACGTGTTATATTTAACTGCACTTGCCTTAACTTTTCTTGATGCAATGAAGACGGATTGTCAGGATAAGATATGCAGAAAGATGTGGATAGTTATTTCGTTAGAAAAACGTTTTATTTAACTGTGTCTGTGACAGACATGAGGTTTTATCAAAAATCTGTTTTGCTTAAAGCATTTTTCAGTTTAAAAAATTGATTTTAAAACCTTTGCTTTTAGAAAGTTGTGCTTTTTGCGTGCAACATGTTTGATGTTGTGCTTTATTCATTATATTGTAGTCCAGTAAGTTGCATTTTAGGCATTCTTTTTACAATGTGAATCCAATGATGTACAATAAAATTCAATTTTATAGTAAGTTACTTAAATTATTATGTTGCATAATGCTGGTAATTATGTCAAATATGTGAATAGCATCATTATTTTCATTTATGTACATAATTTTAATTTATTATTTACAAAGTGAATTTTCTAACGTATGGGTTAAAAGGGGCCGTTTGTTTATGTATAACGAAGTGCAATATTGTTTGTAGTTATTAAAAATTTATAAATCTGTTGAATTTTAGATCTTGTAATTGTGCAAATTAAGAGAGATGACGTGACATTTTGATGGACAGTCTATATGATTTCAAAAGTTAGTTCCTAATCTTAAACATTTTTGCGTGTTTATTTTAGAATTAGTCCAGACTTTATGTATAATATATTTGTGTCAATGTAAAGCGTAATTTTAAATACTTGTTTTGCAATGCACAAGTAAGTAATTTGTTGATCTCGATTTTTTTTTTTAGGGCATATCATTTTTGTTTGGTCAACTAGGTATTTTGCAGCTGTTAATGGTTTAACCAAGTTACATATCTTTGCAAAATGGAGGGCATTTCTTACATGCCCATGTTTCTAAAAAAAAGTCTGAAAATATTGAGATGTGCATTTATCTTTCTGCTACTACTTGTTATGAATCTGTTTGCAAACTGTTGCATTTGTAGTGAATGACGTAACTTGTGATATATTGAGATGTTTTGTTTTTTCTAAAATCCCGAAGATACATGTGCGGAAAAAATTAGGAAAGAGGAGAACTAAGGAAATTGGCTTGTTGAATTGAGTCACCTGAAATATAGTATTGATAACAGCTCACCATTTCTAAACCACACTACACTCCTTGGCCTTCTATTTCACATTCGCATGTAGCTTTGTATCCAGTGTTGAATTAAGACATCAATTTCATGGTAATTTATATACTCACTTTCTACACTATTACACCTCAACTCATCGATGATATACTGATAACATTGCACAAATTGGTGTAAAGCAAATAGCAGTAGACAAATAGTTTGCGATCAGATGATAATAGTATTTTGATCACAAGCTAAAACATTTTGATCACAAGCTTAAACCACAAAAATTGTTTCCAGTAAATTTCACTTTACAAATTTGGTCTCAACCTAATACCATTGAACAAGTTCATCTCCAATAAATGACATTGAGCAAATTTGTCAAAAGAACTTGACACTCAAAAATATGTTTACTGGCACTGAATATAAGGATTACACACATATGATAATTGACAAATTGGTCACCATCTGATGATACTGTATCTATAAGTGAGCAACAAAATAACCATTACAAGGTACAACAGGACACCGGGCTCTGTTCAGTAGACCTAGCTCTTGCCGTCACTTGATGGCATGCTCGCTCGATGGAATCATGTTGGAACTTGGTAGAAGGCTAAGTCTATTGACAGTCCTCTGGAAACTTGGCAAATGACAGTGGACACTCTGGATGAATCTTAAACAGCACACAGCATGGGATACTGGGGTCTCGATTGGGGACGCAAGTTAATCAACATTAGTGTGCAAAACCCTAGCATAACTGTGATGTATTTTCTATATTAAACACTATTCCAGAGTAATAGTTCGACATAAATACTATATTTTATGTTTGTATTAGTGGTTACCAAGACAGGCAGCATAAAGCTTTAATATTAACCTAACACTTTCTACTTACAATTTTTCTACTTAAACTCTGACTGTATGTATAAGTGTTAACATTTCTAGTCCGCAGATAACTGGCGAAGGATACCTCTTATAATAGTCGTCATTGATTCAGCTCTGCCAGGCACAAGGAAACTTGTCGAACAAAACCTTTTTCGTTGAATGTATGCTACAATACATTCAATAAAATATACATTATACAGAAGTTTAAAATACGTTGTAAAGTAGTTTGAAGTTAAGGATACTCTAACCATCAAAGAATTGTTCTTACATTTAATCTTTCTTTTTACATATGCACTTATATTCTTTTAGCCAGAAATCCAAATACGAATCCCAGTAGATATAAGCAAAATTTTCTTTCTCTGCAGTAAAAATCTGTTTAAGTTCTATGTGTTGATATGAACTGTACAATAACGGGCGAAGAGTAGGCAAGTTAAAATGTATTCCAAACTTCATTCAAAAGTTGCAGTCACATTTTTTTTAGCTTCTGGTGGTTAGAGTATAATGAGGAATTCAAAACTACAGGCAGCAAAAGTTGCATTTTGTCTGAATAGATGCTTTGAATTACAACGAGCAAGTGTTGTGCCAGTCAAAGAGTCCTCCACAACAGATTTTGAAAAAAACTATGCTAGCTGATAACATATTTGAACAATTTTCCAACTCACAGAAAGTTTATCTGTTACAAAATAGTTTTTTTTACCTCAATTTGTCAAGGTGGCAGATATTTACTGGAATTGACTTATTTATTGATTTTCTCTCTTTAAATAACAAACGGCTCGTTAACATTGCCGAGTCTTCATGAACTTAGTGTGCAACTAAAAACATCCTCAGCAGGACTGAGGGTGACCTCACCGCTTTTATTATCCTAGTCTACAGGCAAGTCTTTTATATTTCAGGACAGTGTCAATAATATTTGACTGTTTCTGGCGCCGATCAGACTCCTTGTCTACAGAAAAAGGATAGTGTTCCACAAACGTGCTTTATGCAATGCCTTCATAAATATACAGACTATAATGAACTGTGCTTTGGGTGACTTGGGGAGAGTGTGTGGTCAGACGCATTAGGCACTTTATACTTTTCTGGCCTGATCGATTTTTATAATTGCTGTCATTTCGTTAACAAGGTTGTCAGAAATTGGAGAAAGTCTGTCAAATCTGTCTGGAAATTATGGATCAAATGTTTATCAAAGAGGAGTGGCCCATCAGTAGTTACCATTATCCACATAGGACAATTCCCCTTACTGCAAACACATAGAACAATTTTTCATACCGCAGACAGATAGGACAATTCTCCACACTACAGATAAGACGATTCCCCCATACTGGACATAGGACATTTTCCCATACTGCAGACAGATAAACAAATTCCCCCTACTGCAGACAGATATGACAATTCTCCATACTACAGATAGGGCAATGTTCCATACTGCAGACAGATAAGACAATTCCTCATACTGCATATAGGATAATTCTCCATACTATAGATGGTACAATTCACCATACTACAGAGAGGACAATTTCCCATACTGCAGACAGATAGGACAATTCCCCAAAATACTTATTGGACAATTCCCCATACATCAGATAGGACAATTTCCCATACTGCAGACAACTAGGACAATTCCTCATACTGTAGATTGGATAATTCCCTATACTGCAGAAAGTTTATGACAATTTCCCATACTGCAGACAGATATGACAATTCTCCATACTACAGATAGGACAATTCTCCATACTGCACATAGTATAATTTCCTATACTGCAGACAGATTGGACAATTCTCCATACAACAGATAGGACAATTTCCATATTTCACATAGTATAATTTCCCATACTGCAGACAGATATGACAATTATCTATACTGCAAATAGTACAATTTCCCATACTACAGATAGGACAATTCTCCATACTGCAAACATACTTTCAAGTGTAAAATTGTTTCATTTACTACATTATTATATATAAAAATACCAACTACCATCGCCTGCATGCAATGCAATACAATACAATCTTATTATACAGAACATACAATGTATATTTAGAGCATGTGTTTCTGTTATGTCTATCATGTATCCACATATTCCTGGGGTTCATATACTACCTAATCTGCACCATCGATTGTCACGTGGTCTGTATGACAAAAGGTCTCACATATTTTGATATTGTATGATTAAAAGTGTAAAATTACATTGTTGCAAATTATTAATTACACAGATCAGGGATAAAATGTTTTATAAGAAATAAACTTCCTGGAATGAAATCTGATCATAAACTGCTGTGTTCAGTGTCCATTATTGTGAGGTGGGTGGCTGGAGGCAGCTTCCTGTTGCACTGGTGCGTTTTTTAGCTTTGTATTACTCCGCCAATACACTCCATCACTGCCTTCCGTATGTATACATGCCGTGGTCGAAGTTAACGCGAGAAGAGCCTGTCCACGCGAGACTAAAGGCAGTGGAGTATATTGGCGGAGTAATACAAAGCTAGTGCTTTTTGAACTAAAGAGGACCAGGAAGCTGATATGTTTGTGATATCTTTGTATTGTCCCCTTAATGTTTTTGTTTATTGCCAGTGGTGTCTTTCACCCATTGGTCTGTCTCGTCGTCATGTGAGTGAAACAACCTTTAGTACGGTGTTAAACCCCAATCTAACAAACATTATTTACACTTTACACTAGTCCGGTTCAAAATCTTTACACTTGTTTTTGTTTTTTTTTTTGCCTTTCTTAAAACTTCTCTTTATAATCTTTCTATCGCAGACAAAAAATCAATGTGTGAAACTCAACATACTCCCTCATCTGGTGCCACAGACCCTTGATGCACACATTATAACCGTGGCGTAGTGGTTAGCGAGTTCGCTTTCTAACGCCTACTTCGATGTACCGTTCACGGGATCGAGTCCGTCTGTCGACCCTCCCATATATGCGTGAGTCACAGGCTCCGGAAATCGCGGGTTGGTTTTTACGAGGTTTCCTCTCGGTTTTCTGCCATAAAGGGCAAGGAACAGTGTGAAGTGGACAATCCGTCGTCATATAAGTGAAATACCCTTGGGTACGACATTAAACCCCAATCAAACAAACAAACAATAACCGTGGTAACCACAGACATGAAACTATGGTATGTAATATGTCATCTAAGGAAGTATGCAAAATATTCAGTCATTTACAATTCTGAATTATATAGCAGATTCAGATGGGAAGAGAGAAGGGGGGGCATCAAATAAAGATGGCATCCAAGAATTTTGCATATACAGTGTAACCACATATACGGTTATTGGTAACCATGGTAATCCTTTATATTGCAAAACATGGTGTATTACACATTCTTGAATGAAAATTAAAATGATAAATCCATAACAGCATAAGGCACAACTACAGTTGATGGCGAGTGAAAGCTCTTACCAAGTTTCATAAAGATAGGCCTTACAGTTTTCCAGTTCTGCTCCGGAAATGAAAATCAATTCTGCTTAAGACTAAGTTCAACTTTATATCCATAAAAAAAATGTTGAAAGGGATAAGTCATAATAGCGATCGAAATGCAAAACTTCAATTAAAAGTGTAAAATTACATTGTTGCAAATCGATTATACGGTGAAAGTGTTTATCAAGTTTTCGAGTTCTGCTCCGGAGACAAATTGAAGCCGGCATTTTTATCTCAAACTGCTGCGAAAAAAAAAACAAGAAGACCATGCATATACGTTTCTTGTACCGTTGACAGAAAACAAAGAGCAGACACATTTCACAATCAAACTGGGTATTCTAAATTACGATGTTACTCAATTTACATAGATTCGAACAATGGAATGCTTAAGGATACTCTAACTTATTCACTTGCGCCCCATGAGGTAGATTGGTGTTAGTCTAAGAAGAGATTAATCACAGCTTGAATGTAATTCAACCAACATTTGACACGATCAGCTCTTGTCAATTTTATAGATAAACTGGTATATTTCACAATATATATACATAATTATTTGCGAAACATACATAGAATGGGTCAAATCAGTATCATAAACAAGTTGTGAAAGAAAAAGATTGAATTACTTCAAATCACTGAGCATTAAAGAGGTAAATCTATCGTAAAATAGATCAGAAATACATTTAACTGTTTTCTCTGCTTTCATTTTTCAGTGTACAGTACTTGGAAAAATGCCTACTCCTCGGCTGTTATTCTACCTACAGACCTAAAAAACGGTCATTCAGATTTTTAATATCTTTTTTCGTTTTTTATATAAAGTTATAAGAAGTTAAAATTTCACTATTTTGACTCATTTTTTTTATTTTTGACCCTTAACATAATATTGCGAAAAAACTAAGACAAAGAAGAAAAAACTGAATGACCGTTTTTTGGTTCATATAATGTATAATACGTTGATGTAAAGTTGAGCAGTTGCCGTAAATA
>JARDVA010000012.1:193930-209746 GCA_030265315.1 Mopalia swanii
ACAATAATTGACACTAGCACAACCAAGATGTGAAGCGTTTCCATAATGTTGGAAAGTTAATTTTCCTCCAGTGCTAAAGACAGCATTGCTACTCTTTAAACAAACTGCCCTTATCGAATGGGCTTTATTTAATGGAATGTTTATCTGTTGTGACCAGCCCGTGCTCTGAACCCTCACTGAGCAGTAGCTATTTATGCATACAAATCATGTTAGTTTCATCCGCTGACAAAAAGCGATGGTTTTCCCGAAAATTCCCAGAACAGGTTCGCTTCGAAGGAAATCACTAACGTCTTGCCATTGTGGGCGTGTCAGACTGAATTTGTCTATGTCCTTTTTTTTAATTTAATGCCGCAGCCATTTAAATGGATGTCTGAAACACAAGTTTATCGGGAACATTCAAAGAAACGACTAATACGGGATTTTGATTGGATATTTGTTCTGGCAATCGTTGAGAATCGGGTATTCTTTTGTTAGAGGCTATATCTGAATAGTGCTGTGCAAATATTCATTATAAGTTTATATCGGTGTCATATAGATATTGGTGACTATACATTTTCACTGTTAACGTTTGGCTAGTTTAGGCAGGTGATTTGCCTGGTATTGTTTTAGGGTAGAATCAGTCAGATTCAAACCAGATAGAATAGTTTTACAGTATTTTAAGGCCGCATTTAGAATTAGCATCCAAGGGCAAACGGCGTTAAGTAACGTCAAGTGCAGTGAGGTTAATATAAGTTCATTACCTCTGTATTATCCAATCAAAATGCAACAAAATCGGTGAGTCAAAGTAAATGATAGGTTTATCATGACCAACTTTTGGGGAGCGATTCTATTATTGGCACTTTTAGACAACCATTTGACGCCGTTTTGTACAGGATTTTGTGCCGAATCACATTGGGACAAAACAATACTGCCGAGCTAGTTGAGACCTGGTTTTAATCACGTTGTGAGGGAACATAAACTGACGTTTTTGCGTGTTAATGCAAAAGCACGCTTCATCAGTCGCTGTATCGTAATTCAAACTAGCAACGAGTGTTTTAAGCCGAACAGATGTAGGTATAAACGACAACACCCACGCTACGCTACCCTTTCTTCACGTCCCAACAAACTAGTTTACTAGTAAAAAAAAAAACGTTATTATTTTACATGTAACGTTGAACCCGGTAAAAAGTTCCTCACTTCAAACAACTTGATAACATCAGGTATCCCAACAAGCTATTAAGCGGGATTCGACTAACTCATTGGCAAAACATGGAGCAAGTCTGTTTGGACACCTCATATATTATTATGACGTCAGTGTGATATGAGACGAACAATTTATCCACTACATTCGTCTAGGGTGTTCATTTTATACAGTGAGGCGGGAACAATCCTCATATATATATACATACCCCAGTCATCTAGCTGGTGGTAGTTTGGCGCGCTGCTTACAATTAGTGGAAACCGTGCAGAATGAAGGCGTGCAGTCGAAGGTTTTACGACCTGTTTCGCTTCTAACTGTATGTTAGTGTCAGAGTAAAACATAACTTTAATGGTTGCGGTCTCAATTTTACACGCAACCAACTTTGTTTTACTGTTTTTGCTAATTTCTTTGACTCCATTTGCTTTAATCCCACTGAACGGGGGGCAATACCACCCACCTATTTCCTGTGGTACATAACACACAAGCTCCCGTGATGTCTACTAAAAGCAAGGTGTTATCTGCCTTTATTAGTATGTAACTGGAAGGACAAATAACGATTAAAGTTATACAACTGATAGAGCAACATGTGATTGGATTTTAGTGATGATTTCTTGAGTAACCATCGCATAAAGCATTTAATAAATCGATTCTGCTTGAAACAGCAGGTCATAATTTCTACACCCTGTGATCATTGAATAAGGTAATATATATAGTTGGTTTCTTAAACCCTCCTGCTCAGCTTTGAAAGTTTTAAACTTTGGCAATGCACGGCTGCAGAAGCTCTGCCGAAAGGGATCTATGTGAGAGATTCTACCTTTATCTTATCGTTTCAATTCATGCACTAGGAGATGGGCCAGTGCCAGAGTGGAGGTTGGATAGCGGGCTTTGAGTGATAGAGGTTTACAACTACTTTCTCTTGAATCTTCTTCATCTTTTGTCACTCTTGTGTTCTTCAGCTCGGCTACCTACAGTTTACAGTCACCTGTTTTCTTTTCGCTGGGGATTAACCCTACATATATTAAACAGGACTGACTGTTTTGACTGTTATAACCGTTTCTAGCAGAGTTCCATCTGCTTGGCTTACCCTCCAACGAGATATATAATTTGTTTACCGGCTGTGCACCGTCTATCAGTGTTCGTCTGAACGCTTTTCGCCGCCATTGTAAACGTTCTTAAGGAATCTGGTAACGTTAAAGTGACAAGGGTCTCCGGAGTTCCTGACTTACCCAGTCGACTTGCCACAACAGTGTACAGAAGGGCCTATCGGTAGAGTTCCTCTTCCAGGCTAGTCTTAAACAAACCGCCAAGGGATAGAAACTTATAATTTTCCGCTCTCATTCCCATTGTCTTTGGAACGGTTGCATTAAGACAATTTCCTAAAAGTGTTAATATCTTTATCTATATTTAGCAGTAACCTGACTCTGGATGGTCTATTTTTCGGAATCTATAAATGGAAACATATAGCTGTAGAAGTGGTAGCGGAATAGCCTCTTCTATGCCAAGCGACTGTGTGTCCTGTATGACTGGGGTTCCCTAGAGAAGGCAACCACGAGATTACCTCGGACTCATCGCGCTACACAAAGTGGTTGTTACGCTATTCCAACAAATATGTGTGTGTGTTCATCGCCAAGGTGACAGGCCCCGTGGCTCTCGAAATAGCGGATTCTCCTTCGGAATATTGCACAACTTATTCATTTATACAGGTGAAAGAATGGAAATACGGCTTAGTGGATTACTTTTTGTAGAGACAGAACGGAAAGGTTGTTACCGCTTTCATTAACACGCAACCAGAAAACGATTTACCGCCGGATGGTGTTTCGCTGTATTCCTCTTGTCATGTTATAAAGAGTATATGTACTGACTTACCGAATATATCATAGAGATACCATAAAGGCGGCATGTGGCTGCATCGGCCGGGTTTTGTTGAGTTACATAACAATATTCCAATCTAATTTCAGTGGTGACAATGGTTCGCTCAAGTATGGTCGTACTGTTCCTGGAGACGTTGATTATACTTGTCCTGTCTCTAAAAGGCCATTGTCTAAAGATCAGCAGGAGCACGAACAAGAGTGGTGGAGATTTCGACTTTGAAATAGATCCACAGAAGGAATTTGAACTTACCCATGTTTTAACAGACAAAACAGAATATTCACAATATCTTCTGAAAGACAACGTCATTAGGTAAGTCTCTAGTCTATGTTGTGATATTAAGTTACTGTGTAACACGACAGTTTTTTTTTGTTCATAACGTCACGGCTCTTTAGTCTTAACCACTTACCACAACACGATCAGACTATTAAGCGCGTACTTTTATAAGCACATTTTTTGTCATCGTTTCTGTATTTAATTTAGTATTGTTCAAATGCATAAGACCGACTGGTATTGCCATTCATTTCTTTGGAGCAACTATGTAGACACAATGACCGAGAACTAATATGAGCATACGGTTGTACCATTTTCTAAAAAAGGTTTGAGTGGTTTGAGGTATGACTCAATTTATAACTAAAACATGACGTCGTTGTGGTTGTTTAATCATACACTTTTTTCAGGTTGTTAACTTAGTTAATATGTTTTATATATTAATCAACGTGGTTATATTTATAAACAGCTTGTCACTGTTTAGTAATGCATATTGGTTTGGCGTCTTTGGCATATTGTAGTATTCGATAACCGAAGATGTTGTGTTTAAAGTAAAATTCTTTTAAATACGCTTCCATTGTATGTGACATCTTAAAGGGATTTCAATTAAGTTCGCATATATATAAGTAAATGAGTCTTTGTTTTATTTTAAACAGCATTTATAGATAAAAAGCTTCACCACAATATTCTTATTGGACGGCGCCTTTTATCGTATTGTACCGCCGCTTAAGTACAAACATCTTGTATAAATCTAATTAACAATATTATGAAGATGATACAATATCACACGTATCACTTTATGCGATTTTATTGAATGTTTCCGTATTATCAATAAAACATACAGTATGAATTAGATATGTACATTTTTTAATATAAGTTAAAAACTACCAGCATTAGTACAAACTAATTGAAACTTTTCTTAAAAAAACACATACATTTATTTGTATTAAGAAGAACTAAAACATTTTAGATTTTTTTTTACGAATTATATAGTAGGCCTACTTTGTTTTACATCTATGGTGAAATAAAAGTCAATCAATCTATAACAAACAAATCAATCTTTCAATGATTAAAATATTGATTGTGTAAACATGAAGACTTTTCGTGCATAACTCCATGATAAAGAGGGTTCAATTGCATACGTCCCTCAAAGGAACATTAGTTGAACATTTTACGACCTTTTTCAACGGGGGTGTTAAGGACCCAATTAAAGCCAACTCTCCGCTCGCATATAATCCCCACCAACCTTTGATACAAGCTTTGTTTAGAATCTAAAGTGATTTTGAAGTGGGATGACAAGTGTTCATGAGCGTATGGATAAACGAGCTACACTTATCTCCCAATATTAACTGTTTGCGTTTACACTTCTCCATATGTGGGAGTCACTAAGACAATTTACGGCCCTGCTCAACTGAGGCGCAATTATTCAAGTGTTGAACTTAATCCGCCCACGCTATAGTGTGTGCATTTTAATTTAAACATTCCTTGCGTGTTGAATTAAAATTCAGGAAAATGTTGCACAAAACGGGTTAGATTTAAACAACATGAACGCAGTTTTGTTAAATTGTGTTTCAATATTATTAATAAAAAAGGGTGCACTTTTGTGGAGTTTTTACTTATTGTCCATCTCACATACGTAGTCATTACATCTGAACCATGGCATGGTTGTTGAAATGATTACTAAATTAAACAGTTTAAGTCAATATCTTTACGGCGAAAAACAACCACAAAATGATAATACACGAAAGCAATAAATGTTCATACTGCTTTGGTGTGTCGTACAAAACGATATGGTTAATTTTGTGGGTGGACAATGTGTAATCATAATACTAGAATACGTCTATACTCAATACTTGATAACTTAACTAGTAAGGGCAGTATGTTTCCAGCTCTTTATTAAGTCGTTACTTAGCACTGGATGAACATTAATTTAACAGCAGAGTGCTTAAGGTTGTGCTGCTATATAGCTATATAGTGTTGGAGTGCATTGTCGTTTATAAGTGAAATAACTTTGATCACACAAAAATATTAACGATAACGTTTTGTACAACACACCAAAGCAGTATGAACATTTATTGCTTTCGTGTATTATCATTTTTTGGTTGTTTTGCACTGTAAATATATTGACACAAACTTTTTAATTTTGTTATCATTTCAACTTTGATTTCGACATTTAACACTAGTCAATCATTCAAGCCCGTGGTACGTGTATTGATATTCCCATTAGAACAATTATATGTGGGTAGTTTATAGGATTCATTAAGTTCATTTGAATCTATGGAGACAGACATTTGAGTAGGCTGCCAGCCTGTTGCTATAGGCCTACAATAATACATGGTTAATGCTCGTTAATTTAGCGGAGATAATTTATTTAGCTTATCAGACAAGCTAGGATGAGGATTGTAGGCATATGCTGAATATAGCAGGGCTCTCAGCATTGGGGATATTAGATAACAATATGTTGTGATTTTTGCCATTCTTCCACCCACCTGGGGATAATAGTTCTCATAGTAAAGTCTGCTAAATGATCGCCATCGCCAAGTCGAGTGGGAGTCGTCTTCATAAACATATGACTAAGTTAGTATTGTATTGGCGTTGTTTTTGGCAATATTTTTTTTATCATTGTTTAATTCTTGGGGATGCTTTTCTCGGGTTATTCTAGTAAGCTGCGATCAAGTAAGATATTTAAGAGACGGCAAAGGACGGGAGATGAGACTATAGGAATACAAACTGCGCCCCCGTAAGCGGGGATTTACACTAAACAGATGGGTACTGTGGGATGAACGACTCAGACGGCTGGTTTAAACGCACCATCTTCTCTCTACAGTTTATCGAATACGGAAGTTCTGTTTAATTATTAGCTAATGTAACCAAGTTAAGTAAGTGTTTCGTCCTGTGCTCGAAGCCATGACCTCTTTATGCCCGTCTTCCGGTATGGGGGCAGGGACACAAGTGTCTTTTCAAACTCCCTCTACCACCTTTTTTGCACTTTATCTGAAGTTAGAGTGTGCCTGTATAACTGTGCGAAACATATATTGTTTTTGTTTATCGGTTATCTCCCAATAATACACACTCTGTCTTCACATCGGGTTCAGCACATTATGTAATATGAATAAGATATTTGATGTTTTTCAGCAGTAATTAGAACTCCGACTTAGCCATATTCCCTGGCAGTCTGTGTAATTTTGGCGGCTCTGAAATTGGATACAGTTTTTCTTTAGGCATCCCAGAATTTCTTCAGACCAGTTGTCTGTTTGTCCAAGTGACTGTTTGCAAACTTCACTGCTAGAAGCGAAACTATTGACTTTTACTGGCGTCTCGGAGCTTATCTCAAGATTTCAACGAGCTAAATCCATACTTTTATCTTGTTCTATCTCTTATTGTGTTAGAATGACAGTAGACTGTAGAGACCTCTCATATTCTCTAAGTGCTCCTTGGTTTTTGTCTTGTACATGTTCCATGCCGTCCGACCGCGGGTAGTTATCACTAACCCGGGATCGAATGGCTGGCTGAAGGTAGCTTCTTCTACCATCAATCATCTGATCGCCACGCTAGTATCAGCGTACTAATAGAATAAATATATTCAGTGTCTAAACCAGTAGAACAACCATCTGGTACCTCAAAGAGCGCAGTTGAAGCCGCTACTTCTTAGCATTAGTGTTAATATCATTTAAACCCGTGATAAGTTTGAATCCATCAAAGTAGTCAAAAATATTATCAATACTTCATACACGAATTATTGCAATTTCAAGAAGTGTTCAGAGAGAGGAGGTTGTTGCTGGTATTCATGCATTAATCTCTATTGATTTATTTAACAATGAACAGCAAATGCCTTAAAATGCCTTCTAATAGTGCCTTTAACATTGTGATAAAGAACTGAATATGCATTCAGTGTTAACTGCAAATATTTTATAGGGAGCTTTAATAATCCTATTCTTTGTCGATAAAGCAAATGGCCACAAAAATAAAAGAAAACAGAATGAAGCAAAGTAGACAGTTACCTATCACATACACCTACAAGTGTTGCATATACATTTATTTGTGTTATTCAGTCCACGTAAGCATTCATTTGATAGGTAATTTTCTCGTGTCATCCTTCAAGTGACATAGCCAGTAATACACAATCAATGCAGGCTTTAATCATTGGTTCAATCGAAAAAAGTAGCAGTTATTACGCGCATATTAATGAATACTCGGCTGTAACTTACTATAATTGATACGTTTTGTGCTTAAAACACACGTTTATTGAGTTAGTCATGGTATTCGCCATTCTTGAAGCATTGGCATTGTTAGCGATTATCAAATTTGTATTCAATGAGGACAGAATTTATGCTATGTCTCTGCTTAATTACATTAGAATTCCTGGCTGACAGATTACTGTAGAACACGGCAGAGGTGACATGAGGGAGTGAGTTTTTTTTCGCGAATTAATTCCCGGAAACCGCGTGTCTCGGCGAAGGCGCTAGACGTTAGATAAACTTCGTTTGATCTTCAATAGGGTCAATGGGATATGTCATAATTGCAAATTGGATCCCGCCCTCGTATCACAAACTAATAGCATAACTTATCTTTCCCGTCCTTCCTTTTGAGAAAAAAACAAAACGAAATGAGTTTTCTCTCTCTCTGTTTTTTCTTACAACACACTTGTTTAAGTAGTCTCGTTAAGCGTTTGGGCTAGAGAAGGTATCACTGTTTAGGTAACTACACCTCAAGATGTTAACAGTAACAAAAAAGCAGCATTTTGGTATACAGGTGTACTAAATGAGATTATTATAGTGTGGAATTTATGATGACATCAAGGAGCCACTTGTAACAGCCTTTGATCTTATAAAACTAAGCCCTAAAAAGCCATCATGTAATAGTTTCCTGAAAATGATCCAGTTAGATTAACTTTCTACAAAAAATATATATCTTGAGATCTGACAAAGAAAGCCAATAATTGTTAACCCATTGAATATATCAGTTCATATTGAATTGATTGTAACATTTATGATGTAAAAAACAAATATAAAGCTAAATATGACAAAATAACAATTAACTAATTTATTAATTTACACAAATCCCGTTGGAAGCAAGCACATTTTTCTCTCTTCATTTATTCAAAATATATAGATGATTCAATCACGACCGGTCGTCAGAAATGCTGGCTGTCTATATCTCTATATCTATAGGCCTATAGAATACCATTTCGTTTGCAATTGATCGTTTCGTGTATTGGTAAAAGGTTGATTTCTCAGTTTCCTTATTTAAGCCATCTACTAGTTCATAGTATAATACTGTTAGAGAGGGTGACTAGCAATGAGGTGGAACGTGTTTCATTAGCACGAAGTGGATTTTTCACTGTTAAAGTAACAGCGACATCTTCCTGTCGAGTTCCAACTGCTTTAAAGTACAGGTTTGAGCCGGGGTAAGAGAGTGTAGATCGTGCTTATTCCACAAGTCAGCTTTAGTTACCACACGCAAATGGTAGACGTAGACTGTCAGCTGTATAGAAGGAACTAAACGACTGAGAACTCCCAAACCGAGGTCTTTGTCCAAACCAGACAGCTAACTCTTCCCCTTCGCTTAACCTTGGCCGCCCGCAGAGTCGGCGGCTGAGCTGGCAAGCCTCATCTTGACGGCAACACACTTTGACACAATATTAGTTGCTATAGTTATGAGGTACCTTTATCATCAAAGCCACTTCTCATGTTTGCATAGTGGCCTTTCTTTATCAAATTACTGGAGAATGTTGCCTTTACCCTCCAGTGAGCATTTTGAGGGAAGAGCATCTGTGACGGCAGGGAACTTCTAAAGAGGAGGCTTCGATCTCTCTGTAATGACTCACCTTTCGCTTACCATAACTACATGTTTTCTTTCCACTTATTCGATAGACGGCACGTGGCCTCTCTAAGTAAATGGTTAACATATACCTTAGAGTCTTAACCTACCTTCTTCAACACTTCATAGGTCAGTCGCTGTACCGTCGACGATATGCATCAGTAATTGAGATCTCATTAGGAGTAGTATTCACTCAAGCACCAGTTAATGCTAGACCTCCGTAAACACACTCTTAACTACGCTAAGCAGCCTACAAATTCATTTTAAATCCCCAGCTAAAGGGTGCTCTTGACCCTCGAGTTATCTAAAAGGTTAAGTTATGTTACAAGTAATACATTCAAGTTCTTTAGTAATACAACTATTTTGGGGCTGAGTATCGAATTAATAAAATTTATATCAACGATATATTTATTTAAAATACACAAATTCCAGCGAGAAAGTCCTCGTCTAGAACATATTAGAAACGGCAACTGACATGCATTTTCGTTAAAGATATATTTTTATTGTAGAGAAATAAAATTGTATATGCCTACATGGGGATTTGAACTCGGGTCTATGATTAGCAGGACCAACTCTCCAACCGACTGAGCTACGAAAGTTCACGGTAGAATGATCATTAATGTGTCTCCAAGTACAGGCGGCATTCATTCAACATCAATATAGGCTCCACCATTAATAAGTTTCTGTAATATATGAAATGAAAAAACATTCTGATCAGCATGTTAATAAAAGTGTAGGATTTTGTCCGAAAACGTTGATTGTTTCCTTTCAACTTGAGTTTAAAACTATTTAACGTTCATGGATCATGGTCGGTTTGGTTTAGTAACATACTTTTGATGGATTCACATAGTGGTGCACAGCAAAATAGTTAAAGGCATAACATGGCACCGCCAACAAGCACTGACAAGAAAAAGATGGACACAGAAAAAAGCAAAATTACAATGCAATATCCTTCGTCTTGCCCCATTTGTTCAGAGAACAGCCGAAAAATTCGCCTTACACTATCACCCTCCACAAGGCACGAGCACGTGAACAATAATAATAATTAAGAAGAGCCAAATGTAATAAACATGCAATTTAGTTATAGTGTTTAAACATTGGCAACAACTCTTGTTTAATTATGATGAGAATTTATGCAATACCATTGTCTCCGTCGGACAGTAGGTATGTATGCATACGTATTATATATTTGTTTACTTTCAAGAAATTAGAATTCACCATATTTATAAATATATGTATGCCGTGAAAAAGTTAAACCAGTTTTCGTTTTTGCTTTTCTCTTTCCAGGTACTTCTATATCCTACGTAGAGAGCACATACCCCTAACACTAGAAGTAACCCCGTGTATTTCTCGACTAGACTGGAATGTAACGCTCATTAGGAGATTGCCAGAAGAAACACCTCTCGTAACAGGTACCAGGTTTTTTTTTATACCACACCTCCGTTAACTTCATATCATATCTCCATCACATAGCGTATCAAGTGAAACTTCAAAGTAAATTGAAAGTTTTTTTCTACTGCTGAATTTGTCTACGCTGATCTCGTTACGGTGTAAGTCAGGTGGAAAGACCCAGTGTTTGTACTTCTGTGTTCCAATCTCTTTCTTATATTAATATATCGAAATGTCCAAACTCCATGTCTCTCGTCCCATAAATATATATGGCATAACCTTAGAGAGTGTCTGATTCATATTTGACTGGTCGGGGCAAGTATTCCTGTAATTGTCTGGGCATGGGGTGGATCCCAGAAATGTACTGGTCGTGGAACGATCCCCGTACTTGTCTGGCTGTGGCATGGATCTCCGTAATTGGTGACCGTGCAATTGTCTGACCATCGGTTGGATCCCTGTAATTGTCTGATCGTGGGTTGGATCGCCGTCATTGGCTAGTCGCTGGAGGATACCCGTAATTGGCTGATAGTGTGATGAATCCCCGTAATTAGATGATCGTAAGGGGGATCCTCTTAATTAGCTGCTCGTGTGGGGTAGATCCCCGTAATTGAGTGGCTGTGGTGTGGATTCCTCGATCCAACTTGAGAGGAATATAATATAGTTATTTTATAATAACAGATAGTGTTGTGCCCGCCTCTGTTTACTATAACTTTACTCTGTGGAAAATTCAAAACAGATAACTTTTTCATAACATGCCTTACCCCTGTTATAACGAATCTTTTAATACTAGTTATTGATTAGTTGATAGATGAAATATTTGGATAACAAGTTTCAACGTTTCAATGTCCATTCTGCCAAATCGTTCAAGTATATATGCATCAATAACTCATCTGGTGAATCATTTTATTTAATGAAGTTATTGGTACAAATGGAACACTCTTAGAAAAAAATATGGCCCTAATGGAACCCTTTAAGGTTGTTCAGTCATGACTCTGGTGGAACCCTAAATGGTTCTGTATGGAACCCTCACAGCAACTGTTCCAAGTATTCCTCCCTTTCGTCTGATATCAAAGAAGCGTTTTTGTCGCAATGGTTCCGTATAGAACCATACTCTTTTCTAAAGAACCCTCAAAGAACCATCAATACGTATCTTTATTGATTATGTTAACTCAGTAGCATTGTTTTTAGATCATCACCAGAAAATATCTACCTGCAATGTTATTGCCCGCACGGAAGTGGCTGTCTTATATATATTCAGATATGGTGATTAATCTAAGGTGTAACTTCAAACAGCAAGTAAAATAGAAAAGTCGCTTTTATTGGTTTAGTTATTACACACCTATGGTACCATTACTAAACTGCAGACACATCTATGTATGTATTTCGATTAAGCCGGGTATAGCATAACGTAAAGAGGATAGCGATTCCACCCAAACAACGAAATGAACTAGCCACACAGACTAAACTTGATGCGGTGCTAGACAGTTTAAATCTTAGGTAGGTTATAAGTTGACATGAAACTGGTGGCTTGATAATGAATTAGCTTGGCGAGAGTTTGGGAAAACCTCTTAATGCTGCACTTGAAAAGATTCGTAGATTACTGGTTTGTTAGCGGAATCTGTAACCATATGTGAGATTGTTTATATAGGTCTGAAGCTGCGGTGACTTATGTCCTGGCTCAGGATATAATGAAACTCGTCTACCTTTGGGGTGGGCTTACCCGAGACACTACCAATGTCTATTCACTACCGGGAAACCCGTGAAAAAACACACGATTCAGTGCGCTCGGTTGATGCGATGGACTCTTCTAAAAGTCCTTACAAATTCTAAATTATATTTTTTATAAAAAAAATTGACCAGAGAATTGTGTTAGCGTTGTGGTACTTTATTTACCTATATATATGTGTGTTGTTGCTCATTTGTCAGTATCTCCTGATGATGGCATAATAAATGCTGAAATATTGAGTCAAAATGAAGCTATCGTTTCTCGGAATTACAATACTTGTGTATTATATTAAACTCTTAAGTGGAACAACATGACTTTTAGAATTGTGTTAAATGTAGTACAATACACATAATTTAAAGTTCTAGGTTTGATGTGTTGGATTTTTTTTAAAACTGTGTTATGTAATTACCATTAATTTGACACTATCTTAATTTCTTATGTTGCAGACTACGATGAACTTAATGACCAATTCCGGTCTGGCAGTCCACATGCACTCGGAGTACGCCTGCACCGATACACAGGCGAGGACAGAAACTCTTTTCACTCAGATAGTGCGGAATCGGGCATTTACAAAATTGACGTTAAACCCCTGGACAGTGATACTTACATAAAGCTTTATGCAAGCTTGTCAACAGACCCCACTAAGGGGACAACCAACCCACAACCAGGGAAAGTCACAGCGAGGCAAAGGGGGAAACGACGCATAAAGATTTCTTGGACACCTCAACGTGTTCCAGGCAAACAAGTGCAATATTGCGTGTCAGTTAATCAACAAAAGAATTTCAAAACGCATTGTGGATTCCGATCTTATGCGTACGGAGATCACCCAAACCTTCGACCCTCTTTGTTTTTCTACAAGGATAATTATCGAAGAGCTATGAAGTCTTTATCACCCGTAAGAGCTGCTTCTGCCAAGGACTTTAATAGGAAGTGTATGGTAAATAAGACAAGGCATGGCTATAAAGGAGTACGATCAGGACAAACCTACTATATAGATGTCTTTGTAATTGACACAGAGTCGAGACGGATGATTTCCCATATGGGAACTGTAGTCAAGGCCAAAGACACCAACACGAAACCCGTGGCGAAAACCTTGAAATTATCCGATGGCAAAGCCAAGTCAATTACACTAAAAAGGACATCGAAAGCCCAATTGTTCGTGTACGATCTGAGTAAACCTGCTGAACAGCTAATGTTTTCTGTTAAACCTTGTGGCGGGTCGGTCAGAATGAAGCTCTACACTGAAAAGTCCCTGATTAAGAAGGCCAAAGTGAAATCCCTGGAATATTTCACCATCGATGATGCCCAACCAAACAAGTACTTTGTTGAAGTGTCCATGAAAGGGAAAAAAGCCCGTCAGTTCAATATTTTAGCCACCACCAGGCCCTCCAAGTACCTCTACCCCAAACTACCCGAAACCTCCAAAATTAATGTGTACCAAAGTCTAATCAAGTGTGACTCTGTTACTATTGGATGGATGGTAACAGAACAAAGACAGAAATATTGCGTTTATAAACGAGAAGCAGATGATTCGTACAAAAAGCTCTCAACCGGTGAACAATGTGAAGGATTGAAATATCGTAAAAAGAACGAGAAAGTTCTCTGTGCATACTTCCGACACCGAAACAAAATGCGACCTGTGAAAACGGAGAAAATTTCAAACCTAAAACCAGGCACAGACTACATATTTGATGTATATGTCAGTAAAAGACGACTTAGTTTGTCTTATGAAAGTGTAAGAGTACGAACCCTTGACACGTGTTAAAACGCTGCTAATATCTCCATACTAGATACATATCGCCTGTTTAAAATCGAAACAGCCATGGCTGATACCTGGAATATAGCAGCATATCAGTTTAGACATGTGTTCATTAAGAAGATCTATGGTCACAGGCGCTTCTTCCGAATGTCTCCAAAGAGACACATATAAGTCTTCGCAAAAATTCGCCACTGAAATACACTCGGGTTATATCCGGTCAGACCAGATGTAACACTCTTAGCCATGGCGACATACCTAAATATGGTCCCCCTTAACGAGAATGGTCAGAGTGGATCACTGGATGTGTATGCTCAAGAGGATGGTGAAAAAAAAGAAGCAAATGGTGGTTTCAACGCCATTGCGGGTATCAAGGACGACAATGCTGTCGATACTGAATTTCTGATACACAAAACCAAGTGAAAAACTGCGTTCGTTTGTGTAGTTGACGAACAGAGAAACCTAAATGCGATCCAGTATACTGGATTAGGTATTGTACGTGATATAAAAACGCGTTGGTACTTGAGGCGAGTGCTGTATGTACAGGTGCAAAATACAATTGATAAATGATCCATAGTTGTAGCTATTTATTACGTTCTTGTGAGGTGCATATAGTGTGACGTCACAGCCTCTCACGACCAATGTTCTGAGCGACAGACTATACCTGACATGTTATTGTGTGGTCCAGTGGCAACGCTTCTACAAATATCTATATCGAAGGCATAATTATGGACACTCGTTCTTATGCTGTATGTTGCTGCATAGACAAATGTACTATATATAAATTATTTTCTTCTCGCGTCTATGATGAATTTATAAGACTGTATTGTGTTGAAGATACATGTGTTGATTTGTACATAAGATGGGTGATAGTGCTGTCGCTGGTGATTTCTAGGTCTGGAAGCATGTTATTACATTGTATGAAGGTGTGCCCATGTTCATTAGCTCGGTGTTAATCGCAATGGGTAGACCAAACAAGTGTGTAGATGGCTGTATACATTTTGAAAGCATATATTTTAGTGGCTCATTTTTTATTATGTGTTCACAGTTTAATGTACATGTAGTTAAGTCTGAAGGCGAATTCTCAAGGTGGGATTTGTACTAACGATTTCAGTGGAGTCCCCTTATTTGTGGAGTTTTGATTGGTCTACGGCTGCGCTCTTTTTTTTATCCATCAATCCAAATGCTGCAAATAAGGGGATCCTTCGAGTCGTGACTACAAATCGTATCATAAGAACGCGCTTTAATAGTGCCAAGTCATTTTCACAATTACTGTTTATTTCATTTCCATGTCACGCCTGGTGTGTGGGACATTTTTTTAGCGCACATTTTTTGTATTTATTGTGTATCGTGTGTTCATTTTCAGTATGTGTCATGGTCGAAGTCTTTGTGAACTATCCAAATCGTGAAAGGATAGTTGGTAGATCACTAGAATTGTGGATTATATTATCTTAATCTCACGCATCGTCGTATTTGTTTTATCCTTCACGACTATTTATTTCCATTAACAACACCGTTGAATATGATTATATTTAAAAATATATATGGTACCCGAGTAGAAAGTCATTTACCGTGTCTAGTCAGTGTGGCGTTGTTGATCAGCGTTTTAACCCCCCGTATATAGAAGGGGTCAATTACCGGTTTGTGGCAACTTATGCATTTACAAGTTCAGATAATGGCTGTATTAATAATATGTTCGGGTTGCTATTGTCGCCAGTTAATTCAGTTGTGAATAACATTAAAGCATTTAATTTGATATATGTTGCTAAACTGAGATAAGAATTAAGCACAATACCATATTGGCGT
>JARDVA010000012.1:211574-224052 GCA_030265315.1 Mopalia swanii
AGGGAGTAACCAGCCCTCCAGAATGATGATCATGAATGAAGGGAGTAACCAGCCCTCCAGAATGATGATCATGAATGCCTCGAGAGCTATAAATATCCAATGTTCTCTTGGTAGGTTTTTTGTATCTTGTTGTTTGATTTAAGGTTTTAGGTTTAATGGCATACTTGACGTTATTTCACTCAAATGATGGCACGCTAGCACAGTGAGTAAAAGAAACCATTGGTCAGACTGGACAACCACAAGACCATAGATCTATGCAATACAAATAATTTTTGTTGCCCCTTAGATGTGGCAACAGATAGCTCCTTCCAATGCCCCATTGTCATTTGATTACAATTTAAGCCATGTAGGCCTACTCTCGCCATAATAAACATAAATAGGACAAAAAAAAAAAAAGCATTAAAACAAAGAGTAGAAGAAATCTGCTACATGTGTACATGGTGTCTCTTGTAGCCTACCTAATATGGACATATATTTTTTTTAAAACTTTGTGTTGCTTATTCATGGTCTTAAAATGCTAAATTTTTATGTAATAAAGAAAATTATCATTATACTAACATAAGACAGACATCAACTAATAAAATTACAGTACTGATAATTGAGTATGGAGACAAGAACTATTATAGACCTGTCTGATTAATGCAAATGTCTAATGCCCTGTTGGTTGCCATTGAATGGAGTTGAAGGTGGTTTCTTTCACCAGGTGCGCTGGTATGTGGTCATTTGAGTGAATTAATTTTATTATTATCGAAAACCGCACTTAAAGAAATGGTTTATTCACTTTTCAATAGTCATATTGTATTTTTACGCATAACAACGGTCAAAAATTAATTAAAAATATATATATACATGTAGTTTAATATAATCTTTAGAGGTGCAAATGTAGATAAAAAATATGTCTTTAAACCTGAGAGAACACATCTGATTTCAACAGTTTTAAATTTGGTTACCAAATATTTGGGAATGTATCACTTCAATCTATTTAGTCAATTCATCTTTATTTGTAATATTGTCTTGTACAGTTTGTGCTGTATTACAGGATGTGTTTATCTCCTCTGCTATTTAGTATTTATTAATATTTAAATATATTTTAAAAAAGGCTATTATAGACCTGTTAAAAAGAGGCATTTAGAAATTGGTTATTATTTATAAGTTATAACATTCAACATAAGATTTTAATATGGATGACAACTTCTGTTCATTTCAATATCAGAGCAACGTTTCGATGAAGTTGTGGACACTGTTCATAGTGCATGTTAAGCTTAATAACAGTGTCAGAAACTACATGTACATCAAAGCATCTCTTTGATATTAAAAAAGAAGTTCAGTTGTCATCTATACAAAAGTCTTATGTTGAACTATTATAGACACTAATAATAAACTGATCGTTAGT
Source organism: Mopalia swanii (assembly GCA_030265315.1). Taxonomy (NCBI): domain Eukaryota; kingdom Metazoa; phylum Mollusca; class Polyplacophora; order Chitonida; family Mopaliidae; genus Mopalia; species Mopalia swanii. The sequence goes on from JARDVA010000012.1 coordinate 212,968, forward strand.
TTTATTGTTCAACTCCTCTCTGTTTCAAATCTATAACATTTATAAAGTCAGAAACCGGACTACATATACATCATGACTAAACTAAATACAGTTTAGTGTAACTCTAGGAATGCACAAAACATTTATTAACATGATTCCTCATACAAAACAAGGGCTTAGGCAAACACTCGTCCTTTCGTCCAAATGGACACCCTGTTCAAAACAAACAATTACCCCATTTGGACACCCTCTTTTAAGAAACTTTAACATGCAAGAGATAGGAAAACTGTTAAAATTGGACACCCAGTTATTTGAAAAGTGAAACAATATGACCATTTTGGACACCATACTTTTGATTTCTGGCTAAGCCCCTGAATAACAAAATCCCAAAGTAATTCCATTCTAGAGAGCTGATTATTGCATCATAAGACACCAGTGATATAATAGAATAGTATTAACTACATGTATAAGTATATAATGTGTAGTACATGTAGGCAGTAAAGAAATCACATCACATTTGTGATGTCACATGATCTTAATTTTGACTAGATCTGCCAGCATAACCGTTTCTGTTGTAGTTTGAGATTTTGTGTGCACCCGATTCCCATGAGCCTTCGTTGGTGAAGCAGAGTCTGACCGTAGGACTTTACCTTATGCCAGATGTTGTGAATGAACAAAGGCGCATGGGAATTAGGTAAGAAGACTTTGAAAGCTAGTTGGTAGAAAAACTTTTGGACTTTATACAAGCAAAAAAATTGGCGAGTGCAGGTAAAGAGCTTTAAAATGAAAGCGTTAGGTATATCGACAAACGTTTTTCAAGTTGATTCATTTTGAAAGATTTGTATTTCTGTGTAGTTTGGATAAAAAATATCAATCTGCAAGATGTATTTTGATGAAACTGTACCGTCAGTATTGCATACGCTATATAATGACGGTGTACACCTGGATCTTATTTTGACATACATGTGAGGCTATGTCAATCATTCTCTTGAGACAGTCTCAAGCACCCTTTTTTTTACTATTAACCTGTTGTAACAACTGTGACACCAGCTTTTGTTGATTCAAAGACAATGTATTCAGGTGCATGATTTTAATATGAAAATCACATTTTATACCAAAATTATAAAAAAAACCATAACTCTGGTGTACTTAAATAGAGAAAACAAATTGCCCCCCATCCCTTCTAAATTAATATTCAAGTGACAGCCAGTTTGTCATAATGTACAGAATCTTATAATACATACATGAGATATACAGTCTGCATCAATAATTTTGCGTGTATTTATAGTCTTACGAATCATGTTATATAAAGTTACATAATTGGCATTATTTAATTATGTCCACAACTATTCAAGTACAGCTGCACTATTGGAGATACTTAGATATTTATTGTGAATTACGGTTGAGGCTATCAAATATTTACAATCAAAGCAAGCCAAAGTTCTGTTCAATTGACTGCCCATTTCTAGACAGAGATTGAAGCTTCATTCCTGGAAAAGCAACATGTCAATATTAACAAAAATGTAAACAAAGCCTTACCTGAGTTTTCTGAATGAGAGCGGGAAGTGATGTCCTGCGCGCTGATCTATTGGAAAATCCATGAGCACTTGACGAACTAGATCGCCGCCTTTTGATGACAGGAATTTTCCCATCCTGTGTCATAAAGTTGTTTATTGGGGGCCTGAGAACAGTTTCCATGTACTTGAAAACTAAAATTCCTACAAAGCCACAGGTGTAGGCAACATAAGGCCTTAAACCAGATGGCAAAACTGTCAACGTTGTACAGGCTAAAAAACGACAAACACTCACCCAAACTATCACAACGGCACTGTGAGCAGTTTCCAATGAGGAAAAGAGACTGGCAAAACTTACAGACAGTAGTAAAATAAATAAAACAATTGGTTGTAGAACATAGTTTATTGATGGGTCGAGTGCTTGGTCGACCATCGAGACATGCGGTTGTATTGAGGAGTTGGGGACTGGTGAAACAGACGACCCGTCCGTATCAGGGACATTACCCACAAAAAAATGAGACACAGTTTCCCCGACATAACACGAGGAAAATAATAAATAAATACTGGTAGTGCTCCATGTTTTTCGAAAATATAAAGACAGCCAATAAAAAGCGGAGACAATAGTGAAAGTCGGGACAACCAGACTTGACAGCCGGTGTAAGAGTAATACTAAATCGCACCTCAGTAGCTGATATAAACATACACTGCCTACGACAGCTCCCAAGCCGTATAAAGCACCGACTTGCTGCGAGGTGAAATTCACACTTTCCCCACCGAGCCAATTGAGAATTATGTTACAGCTACCCTGTTCCAGTGGTTTGACCAAAATCTGCACATAGCCATTGTTTTCAGTGTCATCGTCGTCTTTCTCTGTGTCATTTTTTGAGCCCCTTCGTGACACAGACGATCGCTGTTGAGCCATCTTGTTTTCCAGTCTGACTTAAACACAAGAATTCTGGGTAATACGCGCGACGACGTGAGCCAGGGTCAGAGGTTACTCATCTTAAGTTCAAAGGTCAGCCATGACTATTTGCCCAGGCGTGAATCGCACAACCTAAAAAAGAAAGTAAAAGACATCAAAGCTAACACAATTTATGACTTGGCTGTGTAAACCGACCAAGCACTACAAAGGACTGTATATCCGTCAAGCATATGTGTGCTTGCACATATAAATTACAGCGAACGGCTATTTAGACATATGGCTATAAAAATGTCTGTTGATATGTAGGCCTAGGCATGTACATTCGAACTGGGGTCTCACTGGAAACCGGACCATCGTTCTTACGGTTTAGGCCCCTATGTTCCTTTACGTTATTATGACGCATCAATACATTACTTAAATTATATAGGCATTAATGGGAATTAAATAAAGTAAATCAATTAATTTGTTAGCGATATATTTTCAATATATTTGCGCCTTGGTGAAAATACGTAATGTTAAATTCAACTTTTAATATGATCTAGGCCTACATCCTTGTTGTTATTTTTTAAAATTATAGATCTATGTATAGTTAAACAATGACGATGCTGTACTTTATCCCCTTATGTAGCCTATATAGTTGTAGAGATAATTTAGCCTTTATTAGATGTGAGCATGTATTTCGTTGAATTGTAAGAATAGGCCTACGGTATGGAATCAACAGTCTTTATATTGGTGTTTGGCAATTGCTCTGATGCATTGAAAGTCGACTGACTGCCACGATTATCAATTTGTCGCCTGATTATGTTGGCTGGGGATCAAGTCTGCCACCGTTTGATTTCTTACCAAGAAAGTCAATATGTGGCATCTAAGAAAATGTTATTAAAGAACACAAATCTGCTAATAGCGAAACCAAACGAAGGCCATCTAAATGCTGAGTTTGTCATCTGAATGGAGTGTGACAGCAGCCTGCATACACACCACTGCAGCTAGGGCGTGACGGGACGTTATAGACACTGGGTCTTCATTAACTTCACGCATGTTTCATCGTGATGTACAGTTTATAGTCAGCTCTAGCAATTTACCCAGCCTGAAGCTTGGAGAACGGCTGGAAACTCATAGTGCACGCTCCCGCACAGACTGGATAGCTCGGGGCTGCAGTGTTCGATCCATCGGTTCAATTAAACGTGTAGCATACCTGAGTAATGGCTCGACACGGCTTTTCAATTAGCTCGTAAGAAAACAGCCCTGACTTTCCGACCAAGACCACTATATCCGGTATGACAGACCTATTTGACAGATCTGTCCGCCATACAATGTCCACACATGTTGTCACTGGCAATGATCGGTGACAAAAGGGAACCTTTTATTGTTATTCGCCTTAATGTGCGCATGATCACATACAGCTTGGCCTGCCGGGTAATCAAAAAAATCTTACATATATACATGACCATGCCCTTCGGTGGGATAACAACCCACGCTATTAAGAATCTGATATACTTACTCCTTCAAAGGCGAATAGATTTTTTTCCTGTCTTGACAATTTATACTTTATACGGCCGATGTATGCACCCATGTTTGTTAATCGAACTATTCACTTATATATTGGTCTACATCACATCGCAGGACGTAAGTGGTTCAAATCGAGAGAGGATTTCCTGCAGCTCTGGTGCTAGTGGAACTAATGGGCTACGATTTAAGAAACCGATCTGTCGTTTAATATTTGTTTTCCAGTGGCGTTGATCGAGGGTTGTTTCCTTCACTATCCTTCATTGAACTAGAAGGCGTCATATGAGTGAAATGACCTTAAATATGGCGTTAAACAACTAACAATGAAACAAACAAACGCACGCCGTAATGGTGGTAGGCTGGTAGCTGCATATATTTGTACCCCTTGTTATTAGTTTTGTTCCTTTGTTTGTTTGATTGTCCAATTCACAATGTTCCTTATATAATAACGGTGGAAAACTGAGAGGAAACCTCTTAAAAACGGCACCCACGATTACTCACTCGTGTGACTCACTTATATGTGAACGCCTAAAGGACCACTCAGAAGTCCTGGAATATGCTGCACATATCATCTTGTCAGTTTAGCGTGTGCTATATAATGACGGTACCTGGATCTAACATCACCTCGGACGTGATACAATCGTCGCCATTATGACGTTCATTTTTTAATTCAAATCAACTGATAAACATAGTCCAGATTCAAAAGTGTCAATCTGTTTCGGGTTCAGACTATGATGTACTCCTAATCAGATGTTAGGCCTACGTATAGTATGAGCCATTTTGACTATACGGATATGTAGTGGGCATACGCCCGTATATACTCCAACCAAACAAAATGGACTATTAAGTGCAGATTCATAATCATTGATATCGATTCAGTGGTAAGCGTGTCCGCCCACTGGCCCTATTTCGATGTACCGCTCACGAGTTCGATTCCGTCTATTGACCTCCTGTATATGAATCAATCGCAGAGGTCCTTTTTTAACGATATTTCATCCAGTATATCCACCGTATTAAAGCAAGGGACAATGAGAAGTGAAAAATCCGTAGTCATATAAGTGAAGTGCCCTTGAGTACGACTTAAAAAAATTAATTGAACAAACAAACAATATATAACGACTGAGGGTATAGTGATGGTATACCACAGTAACGACAATCTCGCGAGGTTTAGCCCATTGTGAAATGACTACAGTTAAGTTAAAAATAATTTAAAAAAAAAATAGACTAGTTTACGGTCAAACGCGCCACATTGCATATTTGAGAGACATCATGAAGATACGTCTACAAACAGTTAAACACCCTGGATGGAATTATTAGCACAGGGGGTATAGTGGAATATAGAGAGGCATCAAAAGGAAACTGTGAATATATAACATTAGCTATATAGGTTGATGATTTGGAAAGAATTTATTTCAAATTCCCATTGTTCTGCATGCACAACAGTTTTCCTGGTTTAATAAAATCAGAAGATCTAGTCAATCAATCATTCATCTCATGACAGCTATATATCTGGTCATTCATTGTATCTAACATGGGCACACCTGTAACGCAGACGGTAAAAGAGGATGCTATCACAGGTTCATAAAACGAGAGATTGTAGCAATTTAAAAAAGGTTTATTGAAACATTTTAAACTTATTGCAAACAAAACACGACAGAATGCAAAAAGAGTTACACGAGTAAACGGATGACTTGTTGTCATTCTTGTAATTCAAAGATTTATTTCATAAGAAATTCCTATTTCAATTGAATGGTTGCAGAGTAGAGCAACCATATAGGGTTGCAGTATCATTACTATTGGTACTCGCCACTGGATTAGGGCAGTTTGTTTTGGAGAGGAGAAATGCTGTCTTTACTTAGCACTGGAGGAATATTAACTCTCAAGTATTATCAAAACATTTGACATTTTATGGTTATGGATAATGCGAGTGTCAATTATTAGGGTACAACGCCGTCATATATCAGGGAAATTCCCTTTATCATCCACGGCGTAAAACACCAATCTATCAATCGTAGAAATGTATTGAGGCCACATCACATCAGAGTGATGTGTCTGATGTGATGTGATGTGATATTCACATATTTGAAATTCCCTTGATTTAATATTCACCCATGGAATTGATGATAAATCGGATATTCTAATGTGTCAATAATCTCATACGTAAAATTGATGCAATTGTTGTGCTTACATTTATCAGCTAATGTTGTTAATTCAAAATTTTGTGAATTGATTCTTTTTGACAGCGGGCATGCAAATACTGTACGGGCAGTATGACCAACTTCAACGTTAGGCATCAAGGTTATTGAACAAGGTAAAATAAAAGAGAGAGGGAGAAGAAAAAAACCCACAACATTAACTCCCTGCGCAAGCAAATGTCATTAGATCAGATAAGATAAATGATACCATTTAACTGTTTACATTGTCGCCAAGCTTACCGTATTCATTGATCACAATAAAGTCCGATAGCTTGTATGCCATACTCACGGCGGGGAAGATGGATGGGTGCGAAACTGGTAATGTTAGGGGAAACGCGATTAGAATAGAAGAGACCGAGTGACATTGTGAATAGGGTATCGAGTAAATCCCACCAATTAGATATAGTAATATCACAGGCAATCATGTTCTGTCTGCACGTCAAACATTTGCCTGATAACGGCTTGTAAAGTAGCTATATATTTACTGTTCTTTGGAAGCCATCTATTGCGCCCCTGAACAGACCAGCGCACAAAGTCAATACGGAAGCTTATCGCTGTGTTACAGAGCTGTCGTTCCCTGGTTCAAGGAGCACCAGGAAATTGCTCGGGGTACTTAGATGGCTTAACATTTCTATCAGTGCACACTTACCGTGATATGGTAAATGGCTTGGCTCATATAATTAACTCCTCCCGGAGATTGTGCTAGTCATCCTCTCACTATTGTCACTATGGTTAATAAAAAAAACACCACAACTCCTGCGTGTGTGCCTACACTGTCATTTCATGCTGCAAAACTAGAGCTGGTAAATTCCTGGGTGAAGGAGAATGCGAGAGAAACGGTTCTACAAGGAACACGTACAACCAGGGTTATGTTTCTACCCGTTAGCTAGTCGAAGGCCAACGGCTATAGGTACTTCCCCATAATACTGTATGTGTTTGATCAGTCAATTGGGACACAAGTAACGTCATAGTCTACGTCACTAACTGAAAAGTAAACGAAGGCTGAACGCCATTCTGTGTTTATAAGTACATATATGTTAAACACACAGCAATTATGGGTGATTATAGCCGGGCTGTTCGGGATCATATGTTGGCTAGATAAGAACAGAGCCACGTCTACTCTCAACGTCTATATCTATATACCTACAGTTTATCTCAAGGAGGTACTGACGATACCGATATACATACAACCAATTTTTAAAAAGGCATTGGTTTGTCACGCACTGCGTCCTTATCCGTGTTGTAAAAACTCATATAATTGTAGGACAATATTACTCAATTGACACTCAATCCAAGCCTACTGGTTTGTCGAGGAAGTACTCCCCCGAGTGTTAAATGACAATAAAATAAAATTGTAATTGACTAGTAAGTACGCTCCTAACCTTCGTTTAATCGCTTCTGCATGCAACCAACAAAAGTTGATTGAGCCTATTGAACAATTCCAGTCACTCTGCACGGTACGAGTTGATATATTGAACTACATGCCGAAGTATACTTTTAAAACAGATATAAAACTATTGCGTGTATAGTAATGCGTCAGAGGTCTATTATAGTTTTAGTTTACCTTGGTTATCACTGTTTTAAACGAAGTGCGTCAATCATATTTTAAGGTATAACCATAATGGCATCTGGATTACCCATATAATGCCTGATAGACTGCGTTATTTAAATTGTGTATCACCTCTTCACGGTCATTATAATTAAAGGTCTGAGAAACCTTAAAGTATTTAAGACTTTTAGCTGAATTAGGATTAACATGCCGATCAGCTTTGTTATCAGTCTGCGATTCACTTCGTACATACGTGATGACATATACCATAAGACGTACATGGACGTACGTCTTATGGCCTCCGATCAATACAACCGTCTGGGATCTCCGTGCCACGCTCTACGACTCCGGTTTATTCGAATTGTTTCAATTTATGAACTAGTTTATGTGAGATAACTCATGGAATCCGTAAGTACACCGTTAAGCCCCGATCAAACAAACACACGTATATTGCGGAACTTGGACTCGCAGGTATATCCTCAAACCATCTCCATAAGAAATAGAGTTGATATATTGTTGACATATCTGTATCCTTGGAATCAATTGGCAAAACTATGCCAGGGACATAATGCAAGTTGGTATAACACAAGTACAGATGCCAAGTGAATGTAGCTGTTGCATGATTAGTTTTTCACATTTGACACCATTTATGTTTTTTAAACGAAGAAACAAAAAATCAACAAATAAGTGTGTCACAGACATAAAAGGACGCTATTTAATTATATATTTTGTTATATCTTTTTATATCTTTTAAATCAATGAAGTAGAGGAAGATATTGGTTGGAGGCAAGCAAACTGATTTTCTCTCTCACATTTAAAAACAAATGAATATATGTACAATAAATATATATTTCTAAAAGCAATCACACTGGCACAGGGATGTGGATCAATTAAAATCGATAAATAATCTTATGTTCTAGATACTATAGTAACTCCCAGAGACAAGTTTCTTAATAAACCTTAATCTCGAGTAGTGTTATAAACTTTTCGCACACGAATAGTATACTGTATAGCTATTATCCCATGGCATCTGCAATAAGTAAGTGTCAACGTTAACCCGCTTCGAATAAATCATCATACCGTCTATAATTGTCAAAACAGACTTAATCTTTGCAAGGTTTCCAGTAATTCAGTTGCAACAAATCGATCTATTCGATCTTTGGTCACAATAACTCTCGAACATGGCTCTTTGAAAAAGATCATACCAATATCATGAAAATTTATACAGTATTGTCCCGGTTAACCCAGTGTAATTAATTCCGTGAGCACTAACAATACAAATCCCCAATCAATGTATTTTCACATCACATTCTAATAAACATATAACGACAGGACCAACACACATAGAGAAAAGACACGCGTATAACATATAACATGCACTCTTAGAAAACGATGGCTCAAATTGAACCGTTTAGGGTTGTTCAGTCATGGCTTCAGTGGAACATTTTTTGTGCCCTCACAGCGGCGTTTCCTAATATTTTTCCCTGTCTTTTTGTATCAAAGAACCCTTTTTGTCGTAATGGTTCCATATATAACCATCCTCTTTTCCAAAGAACTGTCAAAGAACCATAATTTCTAAGTGTGTATTCAAATAGAACACACTGAAGCTAAGCTTATTTAATGAAATGATTGTTTAATAACAATGTTTCAATTAAAGCGAAACAGTTGTAAACATGCTCGATATTCCATACACCTTTCACCTTATGGGCTTCTCTGATCAGATATTCTCCACGCTAGAGAGCCATAGTTTTATTATTTTAATAAATATAATTGCGAGGTAATTGTATTCGTCATCTATAGCCTGAACTAAAGGATTAAACATTAAAACTATATTTATGCCAAGTGAATGCAACTGTAAATGACTTAGATTTAACTTTAATCTACATAGACACTTTCATTTACATCTCTTGTTGTCTTAGAACATGATTGCACAATATAAGAGATGCGTAACATATACCTTAAGAAGCAGCAAGCAATGTGTTATTTATTATTTGGGTCCTTGTGTTCACGTTTTATCTGTGTCAAGCATAGAAAAATATAGATATTGCTTTTGGCGTCAGACTATTTTTGCGCTTAAGCTCAGATGTTAAAATACCAGGAACTACAATTAGTGAACATTAAATCACTGGGCACCACATGGGGCTTATTTATAGGCTAATGTTCATTCATACCGAACAGTATACAATCGCCTTTGGAAACCTGTGTTTAACCAATCGGCTGTGTTTGTTTTATTAGGGTTTTACGTTTTTTTATGGGTTAGTTCACTTACACTTATAAGACACTGTTCCATAACGTGGGTAACAGAAACCACTCGTGACACCAGTAGCAACAAACAGGCAAGACAAAGATAATCACAAGACTTTAAATCATGTCGGTTTCATGTTGCCCTTTGTAGAGCACCAAGATAACAAGACCCCGCTCCCCTCCCCCTACAACCTTGCACCTACTAACTGTTAAGGTAATCGAAAATTAAGCTTCACGTATACAATGATTCCAGCTGATATATAACTGTATAATAATCATTTAAAAATAGCATAACCAGATACATCTTCCCAATGCAGGGTCAAATGTTTAAGGCGAGACTTCCACAGTACTACCCCTTGCGGCAATTCGAGGCAAAAACGTGGCAAAAATTTAATTGGACTTTTGCAGAAACAAGCAGCCAATCAGAAAGCCGTTTACACATCAAAGTCGACAACAAACAAGCGTGGCGCCACTGTCAATTACCGCGTCTGTGATGATGTCAGGACTCGTCAATGGGACTAATATCGTGCGTGTATATTACATGTATAGCCTACCTGTCATCCTGTGTTTAGACCGCATTTTCTTATTCTAAGAAAGCTTCAATCTGATTGGGTACGGTAAAGACAGGTAATCCAAAAGTAGCTGTTATATATTCTATTCAACTTATTCAACCTATTAAGGCAAGGTAGAACAAGAAGAGAGGCTTAATGCGACGATCTTCTCTTCCGCCTTACCTCGGGAAGATGAACCAGATGTGACCAATGGCCAATATTTCCAAACCCGCTTTAAAACATATATCTTACTAATCATATTGGAATTTGTATTTATATATATTCACTGAAGCATTATTGTCATATATATATATATATCATGTCAATACGTAATTGGCTGCGACCACAGAACATCTATTGGTCGTCGTTGTATTATTGTTCAGATTTGAACACGATGCCCGAAGTTGCTTATACTGTCTGACAACTTTTTACAGTTTCGGTCATTGAAAAAAAAACCCGGAACAGGACAAAATCCATAAGAAAAATTCACATAAACATGGCCGTGATCCCGGATTAAATATTATTAACAATTAATGATAGTTGAGGAAAATCTGTTAGATGGGACCAACTCACAGGGAATACCTATCAGACAGGCTTTAGCTTAGTGATTTACTAGGTGGTTACA
>JARDVA010000012.1:252316-262637 GCA_030265315.1 Mopalia swanii
CGCCTTTGGAGGCAAGGTAAGAAAGGAAGAGAGGCTTAATGCGACGATCTTCTTTTCTGCCTTGCCTCGGGAAGATGGGTTTTGGTTGGCTGTCCTGAAAGTGCTCTATTGTGATAAAGTGGTGCCTGTTTTAGCATCGGTTTGAATGGGCCATGCATAGATATATGCTTCGGAAGAGATTAATGTCAAACCGATAAATGTTACTTTCTTCTATAACAGTTTCTAATAAGTTTTGTATTGTTAACTTCGATTAACCTTTCGTTCTTTGTATACAGCCTCTTGTAAACACTTCATTGCACGACTTTGGAATAAAATTAGTTTGGTATATGTATGCTATAGATAATTTTCATGATAATATTTATGTATATTGGAGGGCATATAAAGACTGAACAAATTACATATGGCTGTGTGATATCTCAATAGTGATAAGTTTATTTTCATTTTTATGAGAAATTGTATTTAGAAAGCTGGAATATCTACTTTCGACAAGCTTTTTTCTGGTCGATAATCAGTCCGACCAGGAAAAAGCTTGTCAAAATTCCGACCAGCTTTTGTCTGGAAGTTTCCACCAGATTCTTTTGACAATGAAAATACGTCTCTCAGATAACGGATTGACCTTAATTGAGTAAATAAGAACGGTAGATTTCGTATACTACTTTAGTGAAACATCTGTATTTGACAAAAATTAGACTCCTTTTGGTTTTTATAAACAGATAAACAGAAATAGCTGTAGATTATTTGTAGGCATAGGGGGGATAACAAACAATGGTATCACGACAGAGTAACAGTGTTTGTTTAAGAAATAAAAGCAGACACAGAAGATTATGAGATTAAGTATCTAGTAAAGGGAAAAGGATACCATTTTAAGGTGAGTATTTTTTGTATATTTAAGTGTACATGAACTTGTTCAGCGGACAACATTTGTTGTATTTTAGTGTATGAACTTGTTCACTGGACACCAGTTGTTGTATTTTAGTGTATGAACTTGTTCACTGGACACCAGTTGTTGTATTTTAGTGTATGAACTTGTTCAGCGGACAACATTTGTTGTGTTTTAGTGTATGAACTTGTTCAGCGGACAACATTTGTTATATTTTAGTGTATGAACTTGATCAGTGGATAACATTTGTTGTATTTTAGTGTATGAACTTGATCAGCGGACAACTTTTGTTGTATTTTAGTGTATGAACTTGTTCAGCGGATAACATTTGTTGTATTTTAGTGTATGAACTTGTTCAGCGGACACCAGTTGTTATATTTTAGTGTATGAACGTGTTCAGCGTAAAACAGTAGCTGCTGTTTAGTGTATGAACGTGTTCTGAAGGATTTAACCTGATCACAAATATACAATAAAACCGATATTTGATTTTATCTAAGCAAGTGGGACAAAAATGTGCCACATGTAATAATTTATATGTCTGTATGCCACAATCAACAACCCGAGTATATAAGGTCTATTTGAGAAACCTATATCTATGAATTTAGAACTTGATGTTTTAATTATTCGACATATACATGTATCTGTTAACATTTTAATAATTAAACTGGTACCAGTGTTTTCACAAATAACTTAGTTTGAATGTCTGTGAAGTAATTTAAATATTTTCCTGAACAGTTGTAAATATGAATGGTATGCATTTAGATAAATGATATTATAGACAAATTTTATATTGAAGCTATTATATTATGCTTGCAATTTGACGTGTTCATTTCCCTTTTTGCTTTAGGTTACTACATGTTTGTCAGCTGTAGCATAACTTAATAAACTAGAATTAGGTCAGGATAATTGTGAATGAAGCTGTATCGTGTCTGTGTCATAAATGAATGCTGGCCATGTTGTGGTCTTTAGTTACCGTATTTTAACAACAATGGCTAAATCGCCGAGGGTGTCACTCTCCAGGGTGCGTGCTTTTCCATCAACCAACGAGATTCCGGTTGAATTATCGCGAGATCACGCAAGTCATGTCTGGCCAACAAATCACCGAATTATTGCTATGTATAACTTCATGTCAGACGAGCAACATCGGGCACGATTTGACGCCTTCTTGTATATTTACACATTACAGCGTCTATGCATGATTCTTCGATAAAAATCTAGTTCAATTCACATGGAAGCTAATATATCAAAGCAAGCCTGCTCCATTTACGAGTTCGTGCTAACAATTTGTTCTGCTTCTACTGACAGACATAACTGTTACTAATAGGAAATATCCTTGCACGGGTTATGCAAAGTGCAGCCATTTTGTTTACCTTGCCATATACTGTCGGTTTTTCACTGACCGTAATATTTGCATATTGACATATTTATTTAGATTTTGCATGGTTTCATTAATTCTTAATTTAGCCCGTAAGTCTGACGAACGTGACAAATAGGCCGAACTTAATTCTAGGGCTACTTTATGTATAACTTTTTAGACGTTTATTTATTTATTTTTTTATTCTATCCTTATTTCGTTGATAATTTAACTGTTCGTGATATATTTTCTGATTATTATGCCAATCTGCATCGAAAAATATTCGTATTAATTTAATTAATGGAGAATCATATTTTCAACCTTCTTTAAATAGTATATATAATACATATGCATACAAGCAAGTCTGCAAGATGTTTATTATATTCCCGACTTTCGATTTCTATAACAATACGGAAATTACGTCTGTTCTATATAAATTAGTTAAATATTTGATGTTTATGTTTTATATTTGTTATTTATCGTTTGCTAATTAAATCTCCGCTGTAATAAAGTTTGCTGTTTTATTTGATATTTTTGCTGAAGCCTCTCGTGCGAGTCGAAATATTACACTGTGTATGTATTTGCACATATGAATCAATTAAGTTGGCGATAACCCTTAATCAAATAAATCCTTGTATGATTTAATTACAAGCTTATTCCAACATTAAATAGTCGCAGTTTTAAATTATGCAACCATAAAATGTCAAGAATTTGCCTAGTTAAAATTGGAAAATTAGTATTGCCCCAAGATTGAGTTGAATTAGCATGAGTAAACTCGGAACGTACTTATCTAGGCCAGAGGGCTTTAGTGTCAGACAGGATCGATCGTCTAACATATTAAGTGTTGATAAGTATGTGAGACTTCGGGATGACGATTAGTGTTGTATTCAATTTCACTATGACAAAACCTACTTCATCTTTTCAGTAATATCAAACCATAAACGAAAATGTTTATCTGAGTTTTTACCACATATTTGACATCATGTCTTCGGTAACGGTTCTTCAAACAAGCCGATCTACATATTTGCCACCATTTTTCTGCTGAAAGGAGCGGGATAAGGGGAAAGTCAAGACATTCTGTCGCTAGCCTCCAGTTTTTAAAATTATTTGTTGTATATTGTATTAGCAATCACAATTTGTAATTTTATATTGGTCATTGTCTCCTGTTTAGGTTCTTTAAATAGAACATTTCAAATTATTATCGGTAGTAACAGCAGTAACACTCAATAAGTATTGTGCAGATCACAAATACCCATGATAAAAAAATAACAAAAATACTGAAGCAAGACTGAATTCAAACGACAGAAACTATGCACCCATAAAAGCATTTTTTTAAATACACCGCTATACTGTGGTAAATTATACACAAACTGAAATAATCTGGTAGCCATCAGAAAATTGTTTATAAAACAAAATTTTGCATACATGTGCGACTTCTCACTTTAACCAATAACCGCATGCAAATGCGGTGCCACCAGCCAGAGGCAATGCATCGTCGGTTTTATATTTGTGTTCGACGACAGTCAAGGGCTCTTGGGCATGATGCGTTCTTTCTTTGCCTCTGTAGCGAATGATACTTCACAGGCCAGACGGAGAGTGCGAAGCCAGTTGTTTATCGTCAAACGATTGCTCTTCGACGTGAAATTGTTCGATAACGATCTGTCTCCACTTTCCATAACGACTATTACCATGCGATATTCAAGGACTAAAGAGTAGCGAGAATAAAAGCAGGCCTTTTGCCACTTGACTCGAGCTCTTACACTGCGCGTTGGTGACATCATTTCACATAGCCATTAATCTTTTTGATGACTGAATTGTTCGCAGTTTTACATGAATGATCAACTCTATGTCAACACGGAGTCTAAGGGGGGTAATTTTGAACCAGAATTCAAGCACATACAACACGTGTGTACAAGAATCCTAACAGTCGCCAGTACATTGGTTATTCCTGGTTGATTTCTCATTGAACAGTTTTCAGTTGACAAATCGGATTTTAACTCGAGTAAATGAAGATATCCGTAAACATTGAACCCCCCAATAGGCCTGGTGTCCTGTCGAAAAACGGATATTAATTGTAAGGCTACCGATATAAATTTGTCAGCATATATATGAATAATTGTTCTGATTACTTTCAATCTATAAGAGACTCAAGATTAAAGGTTCGGATTCCAGTACCGTCCAACTCAGAAGCCCCTTGGCTAAGGGCAGTATTAGTATGAACCGTGAAGCCATTTTGTCGTTAGTTACAAGAAAGCCATCTAGATCTTCTCTAGCCAAGAGTTTTATTCCGAGCTACTATGCATTACAACACTTGGCGGATTAATCACATATAAATAGAATTACAGCTACGCCCACAGGCGGATAAAATGACCAAGTTTCGCTGATAACATATGATGAAGCTATACTCTAGTTTTGATAATTTGTTTAACTTTGTAAAGCACCATTGGCGTATACTACTATATGGAGAGTTTGTGTCTGTATACGAGTGGGTACACATGCCCCTTATTGAGTTGGTTGAATACCCCGAATATATCCTTTTTTCAATAACACTTCACCCACCCCATTATTGACTATCGCTGTCATTTTTACAAGCAGTCCTCTCGTACCGCAACATCTGATTGGTTGCGTAGAAGTTTCCATGCATCCAATCAGGCCGATTATATGCGAATAATCAACCAAGGGTTGTAATGAACAGTAGCTTGGAATAAAAGTCTTGGCTAGCGAAGATGCAACATAGCAAGCAGTTGACATTTAATGGTTGTGTTAATGTTGTTACAAGAGCACATCGCCGTAATATAAGTGAAATTCCCTTAGCACTGTGCCGTGTAATCAATCAATCAGTCAGTCGGTCGGACGGTCCGTCTTGACAGTCAATCAACCAACCAACCAACCTCAACCAATCAATCAACCAATCAATCAGCCGGTCAGTCAGCCAGCCAGCCAACCAACCAACCAACCAACCATCAACTAATGAACAAATGAATATACAAACATATCAATGACATAATGAATATACATGAAGCTTATTTGTTTTAAAAAATTTTTTTTGGCGATACGGCTTTTTAATAATATAAGTCACACCGTTTTTATTGATTAGTCGCTATACGCTGTTTATCAAACGCACACTATACTTTTCCTATGTTCAACCCTGAATCTCACACTATTGTCTTATGTTGCCTATTATCAGAGCAGAGGGAGTTTACGGAACTTGTTCTTTGTCACATTATAAGATAATTGTGGTAGAAAAAAGTCAGATAATTGTGGTAGAAAAAAGGGTGTGCAATAAAGTCTTGCGGTTCAGGAATCATTTAGGTTTTAAATCAAATGACAAAACCCCAGAAAAAAAACATTAAGTTAAATGTTCAATTCTTCTGATTTCTTGGGCTTACCCTGCTCGGTTTGCCAAACTGAATCCGTTTTTTAACATCACCACTTAAATGAATGAACTTATTGTAATTTACAGCCTCAAGCAGACAAATATATGACTATTAATGAACAATATGACGAAAGAAACTTTATTTTTCAATTACAAATAAGGTTGTATCTGAAACAAATCGTTCAGTTACTTGTAAAAAGGCTTCTTTTTCATTTTGCGAAATTAAAATCGTATTTGAAATGATTAACATTTGATTCACGTATATTTATAACAACATGTCGAGAATGGGGATTTTACCTAGAACTATCTGAGAGTCATATAGTTTAATTTTACATATAGATATCTGACACTTGTCCTTTGTTTGGTTGACTAGATGAATGATTGCTTGAGTGAGTGATTGACTGACTGCAGCCACTGACTGATCCATTTGTTGATTGATTGATTGGAGTTTATGCTGCCCTCGTGAGTATTTCACTGTTATGACGACGGGTTGCTCGCATCTTTCTAGGTGCTTGACTTAAACACGTGGGTTACCGAAAAGAAACGTCAAGAAAACCACCCACGTGATGGGCAGAGTGACTCGCTCATATACTTCAGGTCCATTGCTAGAGTGAACTTGGAGCCGGGCCCGATTTACCTTCTTGTAGACCCTCAAATTATAGGAATGTTGTCATGTTTTAGTACCCAATATCTTCAGACACACGTGGACCCTGTGCCAATAGCCTATTATGTATATTGGTACATCCGGCCCTGCCTGTGAGCGGTATACACCGAATGGAATCAGTAGTACGAGACGCTAACCCCTGAGCTACGGTCACACACCTTCCAGTATGACATCCATATGATCCATACATGTTGCAGTGCATAGGGTTGAACCAATCATTATTCATATCTTGCTAATATTAGAACAACTGTTAAAACAAAACGCTCAGAAATATGAATTTATCAGATTAATGAAGGAAAACTTTGTTTTCTATTCGCAAATTGTTTGTACACTGCCATTTGGTGTGGTCTTTGTTAACCTTAGATAATCATTTACAACAAACCCTGGTGTAAACAGTATACAATATAAAACACAATCGAACAAAATAAACGCCATATATTGGTGCTTTCAAACTCTGTCTGTATTGAGGCTTTAGGTGATATTTACAATAATTCTCCCACTTACATGGTTTTTTAAAATATATTAAAACATGATAAAATGTATTTTTTTAGCAACCTCTAAAATCCATTCCCATTAAATCCAAACATGCATGCTTGTGAGTTGCAAAGTGTCACGTGATTGTCTTTCTATGTTGTCAATATATTGAAGTGACGTCCAGAGTGCATTCTAAAATAGATATCAACCCATTCTCTCTTTCGTTAAGAATATGACTGTGAGGTTTTGGCGAGCCATTGTAGTTCAGATTACTGATGGTATGTATTAATACACCTTATGTTATTGTGGACTAACTCCTTTCAACATGGCTGAAGAAAGTTTGAATCGAATAAGGGATATGGGATAAAAAACTTTCCAATTTTGAGAAACGGACAGTCCGTCGTTATATAAGTGAAATACCTATGAGTACAAGGTTAAACCCCAAACAAACTAAAGTACCCGGGCTCGATACCATATTGAGATGTGCATTTCGTATCTAGATCTGAGCTGTCTATACTCTAGCAGAAATCTCTGTTTAAGAAAATATATATGTATTTTCCTAAAATTATGTGTATTTTGTGTTACAGCATAGCATATTTATTTAATTTCTGTGTTTATTTTAATGGGCTATTGGTGTCTTCAAAATACATTATGTGTACAACATACCAGGTAGGCAGGTCTGCTATTCATATAAAGCCATAGCCTATAACATGCACCTAGCACAGTGATGGACTTGATTAACGAGCCTTAGTGCAGTGCAGTCATTTAAACATGTGTTAGTAATTAGCCTGCAGTTAGGCCTTTGTATTACCATTGTCTGTTTATACACATGTCAAACCAGGTTATTCAAACAAAAACACAATTGTAAGTTATTTGTGGAACAAAAGATCATAAAGTGTTCATGTTCATTTATGTGTTTTTATATACTGTAAGTGTATTGGCTCCATATACGCCAAATAACCAATGATCGAATCAGGGGAAGGGTGATGTCGACAAATAACCTACTAATGATCTCATATTCTGGATAAGCCTCGGAGACAAACTTCTGGATGGATCTTTTTTTTTATTTGGTTATATATTATACATTGCCGACAATATTTTCCCCATCCAATGTACGTGGTGTCTTGTATATATTTGTCATTTTGTTGTTGTTGTTGTTTTTCTTTCAAGGAAATCGTATTTACATCGTTAATGTGTCGTGCCACATCTATATTACGTTGTTTGAAGCGCCTTTGGTGTTTAAACATTATAATTAATATCCTTAATCGGTCTTTTGTCCACTCCCTGTTGAAAGGGCTCCCCTGGGGGTCATTGTTTCAATTAGCCCCGGGTTGAGGTTTAGAATGAAACTGATGTGTGATTAACGTTGGCTCTTTTCTCAAAACTTGTCGTTCTCTAAAGAAACGACGTCTTCAATCAGTCGACATCGTCTGACGTCTTGAAAAGTGGCTTCTGTTCTCCTCGACAGTGAATGATCACACTGACCCCAGCACAATGGTCAAACATCCGAAGGAAATTTCACCCATAGACCTCCAAAGTCAAGACTTGTGAATAAATAGTTTTGGAAAGGATACACTTTGCATTGTTCGTTTCAAAAGACCAACGTCTCTTTCAAGTAAAGCTTTCACACGAACGGGATACAGTGGAACTCTCTTGACATTAAGGCGACAAAGATGAGCTAGGAGTGAATCTCATGAATATCGGTAATTGCCGGATCACTTCCTTTTTCCACAGTTAGTTTGACAGATCCTAAGAGCGAGGAGATCACCCGGGCCAAGGCTAATTTCTCAACAATTTGCCAGGAATCGAGAAAAATGCCCTTTTCTATGTAGCTGTTCTCAAAATTACACAAATACTTTGGGCTGGCTGTTTGAATTTCAGATTTACTATTTCACAGGCTACCAGACTCCGGAAGTCCACTCGCATCTCACTGGCTCTAACAAGCAAAAGCTTCTGGGCCATGGACTAGCTAATGGTGCGATCTGCAATTAGTGCCTACAATCGACCCACGGCCTCAGAGCTACTCCTTAAACGATATTTGTTCCCCGGAATGAAAGTTAAAGAAATACATCAGGCGTCCAAGAGCTGATATTCACAGACTAATAGGTTGTTCTTCGACCCAAGTGTCCCGCCATTGTGTTTCCAGGGCTGCAGAAGAAAGCGCCATGGTCACCGGCCTTTTTACCACTCTTGAAGGGCCGAGCCATCTTTACTCGGCGGAAGTCAGCAGCCCTATTTTCTCACTTAACTAGACATTGGTGATTTAAAGGGGCATATCATTTGTAACTTAGCCGATTATCTTTAATCTGTGGAACAAAGTTTTCGCTCCATTTTTCTTCCTGAATGATGAGTCATAAATGTTATAGCCCCACAATGGTCTTCAAATTAACAATTTCCATGAAAATTTCGGTTAATTACCTGGCTGAGAGGGGTCGTTAGTTAATTAGGCCGCTGGTCTTAAAACTCAGGATCGGCCGTTCGATCTAAGCATAAAAATTTAGATTTATTTTTCTCTTACTCGTTCTATTTATTCAACCACAACTTAGTATTTTTTTCAATTTTCTCAGCGAGCTGGCATCAGAAATAAAACTATTCTTTTCTTAGACCTATTTGGCCAGTATATTGCCCGTATCCATCAATTGAAAAAAACATTGCAGCATAAATAATATTGGGTTAATTTTGTTCTGGTCTGTTGTATCTACAGAGGCGTTAAAATATATGTATATACTTCTATATAATAAAGACTCTGTATCATGCTGATTATTAAATTGTGTAATGATTTTGATTGATTGGTAGATTGATTGGTGTTTTACACCGCGCTTAAGGGTATTTCATCTATATGACCCCTTTGTATTCCAACAATAATTGACACCAGCACAACCAAGACGTGAAGCGTTTCCATAGTGTTAGAAAGTTAATTTTCCTCCAGTGCTAATCACTGACCTTAGCCAGAGAGCAATGATTTTGAAACATATATGTTAAAAGTAAGTAATTTCAGCGACATACCACACTAACCGGGATAAGAACAACCATTTTAGATGAACTAGAAATGATAACAAAGTGTAATTGTTATATGCAAGGTAATATTGAGGAGAGTGCATTTGTTTGACCAGCTTATGTTCTTTGTACAAAAGTCTCCGCAAGTTGCCTGTGGATACATATCACTAGAATAAGCCAATCGTCTGTAAATATATCGAACTGTCTAGTATATGGATTTGTAGCTCATGACCTCAAATGTAAATACTCACTCACTTACTTACCTATTTGTCTTAAAGGCATGTCCATTCAATGGAATGATGTATTCCAAAGCTTTATAAATCGATACAGAATAAATCATATAAACTAAATTAGCAAATTTTTGTCAATAATACATATAAATGCAATACTAGCAACAGTACATTAGAATCTATGTTGATATGTAAAAGCTGTTTTAATCGATAACGTACAAAGGTTTATATGAACGGAATAAAAACTGGGTCTGTCTTCTAGTACAATGTTAACAGGTCCGATGTAGGTTATGTGAAATGTATTGTCAAACACATATTTGTGCCAATGTTTCTAGGCAAAAGGCAG
>JARDVA010000012.1:296853-310728 GCA_030265315.1 Mopalia swanii
GGGGATTATTCTGTATATTATTCCACGATTGAAATCACTATGTTAATCAACATTCAAGTGTCATATAACCCAGCATGGTGTGTTCATTACGCCAGTGTAATTTACAGCCTCCCATCTGAGTATTTAACTTCTCCAGGGGACATGTCATACAGTGTGTGGAGAAACAAATTCATGCCGCTTTTCACGTCAAATATGATCGTGTTAATTTCAACATCAATTACGTCATTGGCATGGACAAAAATCCACACAAGGTTAGCTCGGTCTTATTTGGGGTGCGGTTGTTACAACAACAACGCTCCTGACCCGCTTTCGATTCCCATGGCCCCTTTAAAAGTCAGACGAAACGAATACAAATACAGGTGCAGCGTGTCTTTATACAACTAATAATTAAGCGGCCGATTACACAATTCTGCCGGCATTTATTTGGCGACGTAATCGTGGCTATAAACAAGCATACATTGCGCCTACAAGGAACGTTATAAGAAACAACACCAGAGAAAGACGAGAACCGTTTTATGAATTAGTGCGATGACAAATAAAGTTCTAGTTATTTTGATTATTTATAGTTCGGTTGCTTAGAGCACCGGCCCTGCTAATCCGTTGTTCGAATCCCAATTGAGGCAAAACAATTTTTATTATTTTTTATTATTCATTGGTAGGCCTATAGCCTTTATTTTTGCCTATTTTATATTTTTCATTACATCACTAACATCAGTTTCAGTGATTCAATTTTCAATTAGTTTTTATTTATCCCTTCGTCGCTCTATTTACTGATCTGGATGACTGATTGTTATTATTGACTGATTATTGACATTAAATTACCCATTCATTCATGGTTGTCAGTGGCATAAGGCCAGATTTAATTGTCTCGACAACTCAAACAATCGGTGATGGAGTCGTACTCGTTTAAGTGTATGTATATACAAACAGATGTGTTGATTAGGACAGCCTCTCTCCCATCTCTACGCGAAGGGTTAGTTAACATAGACTTGAACCAACAGCCTGTATAAATTGTCTTCGGCGACTTTAACCTCGTATCTCGTCCCTAACTTCCAATCCAGTATTTGTATCTATTGTACTGCAGACGAGGTATCGCTAAACGACTGTAGGATTTGCAGAACAGAGTGTATAGATTCATCGAGGTTGACACCGGAACAATTGCTAACTTCTTTCCCAAAGGTGTTAGTTCAGTTAATTATCAAACGCCACATGACAATAGGATCCTGTGTATGTTATTCCACAAGTAAAGGATCTAACAAAGTCGACAAATTGACCTTCCTGATTAAAGAGTGAGCTTGACCGCGGCTCCACCATTGAGCATATATAAACTCTGATCCTTTCAAAATACGCAGAACAAACCCCTTTTGTTTTTAACGTTGATGAAGATTTCATGGCCAGAGGTCTAATTTTGAGCCAGGCAGATTTATGCTTCATTTTTCTTCACAGAGAGATTCAGTTAGGACCCACACAAACTCGCAATTCGCATCAAGGTGCACCATTGGCTTAATTATCATTTATTCTAAGTAAAACATCACGTGACGTTAAAGATAACACGTTGGTTGACTGTCTGTACACGACAAGTGAGGCGAGAAAGTGCGCGGAAAGCCAATCGTGCACCTAACTCAAATTTGGACCTCACGATTTAGACGTTTCGTCGTATATTCAAACAATATATTTATGAAAGATTGTGATGAACTTTATGTTTTAATATTTTTACCCAATTATAATTGAGAGATATTATAGTTTTCTAAAAAGCTTGTATATGCAGCTATAGACATGCAGTATTTTCGTAATTTTGTGAGAACACTTTCTAAGCTTGAACAGATTCTAGTTCAGAACAGTTTGTTATTGCAGGTTGAAACCCATCCGGGAAACGCACCGAATCGCCAGTAGTACAAATGCCGGCCACCTAGATAATTATAGGCTCATCAGTTTGTTGGCTTTAGTTTGTTGGTTTCTTGTTTGTTCCATCTCTTGTATACACTCTCCAATGGGATTTATAATCACCGATAGTATTGTAATATTTTTTTACTTCAGAAAGTAAATGTGAACAGTATTTCCGTTATTTTGGGATAACATTTTCTTAGGTTACAAAAATTCCATAGGTTCTGGAAAATTGGAAGGCTGGAGTGGTCTATAAGACCGGCATTGAGTCTAGTATAGGTCCCAGGCGAATTGATCCCTCGCTGTGCGACTCGGAGTTAGGTGCACGATTGGCTTTTCTCGCATTTTCTCGCGTTACTTGTCATGTACAGGAAGTCAGCCAACGTGTTATCTTTAACGTCACGTGATGTTTTGCCTAGAATTAATGATAATAATGCCAATAGTGCACCTTAATGGCGACTCGCTGGTTTGATTCTCAGAGGGAAATTGTCCAGTGCAATTTATAACTCGAATCTGCTTAAACTAAGAAAGTGTTATTCACAAAGTAACAGAAATATGTGTAATTTCGAGTTATAGGTGCACGATTGTTTTGTTTTTTACAAACTTTCTCGCGTTACTTGTCAGGCACTCTGCAGTCCGCGTGATGTTTTACCTTGAATACATGAGAACAAAGCCAATGGTGTACATTAATGGCAATCTGCTACTAACTAATACGGATTTGTTGGATTAATGCTTTTTCCATCTAAATCTCCCTCGAGCCCAAATCTTCTCCCCGATTCCAAACTGATTGAGGCCTTTCATTCAAAACAGGACTTTCTAATGGTTAATTGTCCCTTTCATTAAAATTTTATGATTGTGAAAAAAGAATTCAAAATTAGTATTACAAATAGTTACATTTGGCCCTTTAACTTTAGTTTTTCAGTGAGCTTATTATTGACAAGGTGTTAGAGATTAATGGGATTATCACAGCAGCCTTTGCTGTGTTTCTTTTTTCACAGATTGATTTGTAGTTTCAGTGACTATTATAGGAATCTGTATTACACCCTAATCTGACACTATGCTTAATATTGACAGGTTCGCCCTCCTGGAGAGACAATTCTTCCGCATTTGTCAAAGTAATTGTTGATTTAATAGTTTTAAAAAAGTATTTTTGAAAAATTGCTCGTAAAGTTTGTTTTCAAGACACAGCAAAACATCACGTGACGTTAAAGATGACTTGTTGGGAGCCTGCCTGTATATGACAAGTAACGCGAGAAAGTGCGAGAAAAGGCAATCGCGCACGTAACTCAGATACAGACAGTGCTGTCGCATATACGAACAGTTTATGGGTATCAGAGAATTTACTACATCTACCATCATTTGGTCTTGAACCAATATCTATTATATTAATTACGGTGAGATACTAGGACATATATGTAAAATATTGTTTATAACTATTCTTTTCTTGAACCATAAAAAGGAAATAAAAACATCGGAACACAATGTTATCTCAAGCATTCGACACTGTCCGTTTATTCCACCCCATGAATTCATTTATAACAAAGACATTGCATTGGAAAGAATACATCGACACATAAACAGTCGACCAAATTTACTGTCACAAACAACATTAGGTAACAAATACCACAAGGCCGTCGTATAATTTTAAAATGTGTGAATTGTTGCTCTTAAATAGCACTAAACATAGAACGGGCATATCCTTTCCACATCTTAAAAATATTAAATGCAAGATGAATCTACATTTTTAATTAAGAGGGATTAGCCACAAAGTTAATGTAAATACAGGTGTCTATAATTTAAGGTATTAAAATGCTCTGAAATACAGCCTTGTTTAAACAGACAACCATGTATGGAAGACAGTAAGTATCATTGATATTATGAAAACCGATTATAGATGGCGTATTTGAGTAACAAATAGACATTTTCATTGATATAAAAAAAAATTGATGAATCGCGTTGGGGACGTTTCCAAAAGCAAAAAAAACCCCAATAAAATGCATTTCAAAATAGAAAATGTTCTTACTTTTAATGATAAACAATTTTTTTAAATTTATCAAATGAAAATGAGTTTATAGTAGGTTTGATCGGTTCTTAAATGGACAACAATTATATTTTCGATCACTCAAATTATCGATATAGCAACGACATTTGACAGCAGAATATTCTAAAGTAGTGAACATTATGATTTATTTGTACAAATTCTCGTCAATATGGAAGATCAAATAGACAAATGTGTGCAAAGGTGTTCATTCTGTTGAAAATTGATAATGTATGGAAGAGCGAAAGGATCAAATGTGTGTAAAAGAGATAATTCTGTTAAACATTCATAGTGTTTTATAAAACATGGACTTGTGGTACAAATACATCGGCTACTCATTTAAGTAATACAAATTCTTGATAATACATCCGAGTTGGAAGGCAAGTACAAATTGGAATTGTATGTAAGAACAATGACTTTGCTTCCTATACACATCATGACAATATAGAAGACCGATTGTTTTGCTAATACAAACTGCTGTAAATTTAGGAAGACATACATTTCTCCAGGTTTTTAACAAACATTTTGGAAAACAAATATAATCCCTCAACGTAATACGTTTCAAGTCACAGAAGTTCTAGATTGAGTGCATCTTGCATAATGTCCAACGTAGAAATTTCCCCAATGAAATACAAAATCCTTTACTGTTTCCTTCATTTAACCATACACTCAGCTGGTTGTCTTAAAACTTAGAAGCACTTCCGATCTCAAATAGCACTAAACATCAATCTCGTTGTGCATCCAGAAGTCACACTCTAAAATCCACTTCCGGTGAACACACCTCAAAAGTTAATGTATGTACAAATATAATCTAATTTCACTAATTTTATTTACAATATTTTTAGTCCGAGATTCCGTTTTTTCGTAAATTTTAGAAGTCTCCTGATTTGAACATGTCTACTAAAAGTCTTTCGATCGGAATGCTTCCTATTGTCTTTCTGAAGAAAAGTTCCTCAATGGTGCTGCCTGATACTGCTCGTAAGTTGGGAAGAAGTAGTAAGAGTTTTCCAAATCGGAATGGTTGAGTAGGGTATGAGGTTTGGATAAATTTACTGAGAGTTAACTGAGCCTGGTCTTGCAGTCCCGCCACTGAATGGAAGTCTCGCAATGATTTCATCTCCGAGGCTGAATTACTAGCAAAAGCTGAAACAGTAAGTGAGGAAAACATTATAAATTTGTCAATAACCTTTAGCTTCATCAATGTTTATTGGGTTGGTACATACACACAAATTTATTTATTTTTCCACAACAATGTTTAAAAAAATGTCACATTCAAGAGGAAATGCCATTTGAATGAAGCCAATGTTCTGGAGGCTACACTTAAATATGTGGTGAATGTATGTCGAAATTGTAAAGCGAAATTCGAAAAAGACATTATGTTAAGCGAATATATTACACCATATTGCGAACAGAATGACGAAATTCAAACAAAATGTAGTCCTAACACGACTGTATAATACTAAAAACTACAGTGACTACATAACGCTCATATTTACAAGTCAGAACAACACATGTTGGAAAATAAATCTTAAAATTATGGGATAACCAAATAAAACATTATCTATTTTACATAAAATACATTTCATAATCATTTAGGCCTACATGTTACAAAGCTCTTCTCTTATCCATGTAATTGTAAGTTACTGAGATGTAGGTGAGTTACTTTAAGAAAAAAACCTGTCGGATGAAAACTTTCATCTAGCCGACTACTGACCTGTTTTGAAAATGACAATTCCTTTGAGACATGCGTATTCAGTAGGGTCGACTAGTAGTGCTTTAAATTTGCCGATAATCTCTTGCAGTGCTCGGATTTCACTCATCATGCCTACAATCTTCTCAGGTGGTGAGTGTTCACTGCTTATACCTATGTGAAAACAAACAAACAACGTTAAAATTGAAAAGTGACACAGAATCAGTTTTAATACAAATAGAATTGTTTATGAACATTATAAAAACGAATGATGTATTGCGCTATATCATTACGGTGCATAGTCAGTGTAATATAGTTTGGTTTCCAAGCTAGAAGTATTTCGGTTTCACAGTGTGTTGGATGTTCAGATATGTTTTTCATAATAGCTTCAACAGAGCTGTTAATCCGCGATTCTGTAAGAAACAAAGCATCATTAACAACTGGTGTTCCATTCCCGGACACACTCAACAGTAGAAAACTAAGATCCAGATATTGTCAATGCAGTCTTTACTCAACACGGCTGATATTTATTGTAGTTACCAAAATGGAACACTTTGTAACTCTATTTTGTTTAAAAATCATTTCGTTTTAAATATGAAAACTTTGTAAAGTTGACATACCTGCTGCAGAAAGTAATGGACCAGCTTCTATGGGCATCTGGAATTGAGCCGCTCCCAGCACGAACAATTCCCGCCAACCTTCCTCTAAAAGCAAAACTTGGTCCCGGAACGGAAGACTCAGAAAAGCGGGAACATTTTTTGCCCATTTAACACTCATAAATAGTAGTCTTGCTGCTGCTTCACATATAGCCTCTGGATTATTGTAATAAGTGTGGGGTAACTCGTGAGGATACTGAAAATATAAAATTTAGGAAACAATTTGAATATGACATGTTTCAAAATTTTAAAATGACTTAAAACCTATAATTTTATCTCCTTTCGGTATTTCAAAAGACTTCTACCGGAAAATTATTTATTTCAAGAAATAAAATTATTACATTTATTATTATTACATTTGACACTGGTGTCTAATAATTGAGTCACATTTGCTCAGTGATAAATCTTATAATAACTCCAGAAAGCAACAAGAAAATAAGATTTTAGCGGAAATACAGATCATCACCTTATACATGCCATTAATCTATTATGCAGAATGACATGCTAGAAAGCCTTTCCAACAATATGAACAACCCTGCTTCGAACCATTTATATTAGTTAACACCTCAAAGTGATTGTTTGTTCGATTGATTGCATGGGGTTTCACGCCTCTGTTGTAAACTCACGCACGTTTGTATACAAATTGGCAAACCATGCCTATATATGGCGGGAGAAAACCACCATCGAATGATCATTTTAGCGCCCTATAGCTTGAAGAGCAACAGAAATCTATGAGACTAATTTTACCTTTGGTGTTGGTTGACATAGCATTGTGCCTGGAACGGGGCTATGTTCCACAGCGCTGACTGTGATGCCATCATTGACTTGTTCCAAACCAACCAGCCCCGGAAAGAAAGCCGTGCGAAAAGGAGTGTGGGCAAGAGCAGACGTCAATTCGCTAGTTTCCTTCAGGTACATGGCTACCTGGCGTCGTATCGTTGAATTTCGAGGACCTCGTTCATGTTGCACAGCTGATGGAAAAATGAAACGTTAGAGATAAGTATAAAATCAAATGTGGGTACAGTTATGTTATTCCAAAGTAGTCTCCTGTAAAGCAGGAAGAGCTTCGGAATCACATTAAGCGGGTTTAACTATATGCCTATGTCCTGCATAGCAAGATAAGTATATCTATAAAGCAACGCGCAAGATAACGGTTCAAAAATGCCGACAAATGTCATCTCTTCATATTTAGATCCCTATTTATTAAAGATGTACATAATTAAATGGAAAGATGAAGTGATAAATCAATAAAATTTAAATTCAAAAAACTTAAATTATGTGTTAATTTATGTCCACCATATCCGCTCAGTGGTTTTCACTTTTTATCACTTTAATGGTCCCACGGGGCCGTGTTGTGACGCAATCGTTTATGTTGGACCTTCTTGAGCAGTGAATAGCAGTACATAGACCAGTAACCGATTAAGGACCACATTTAAATTCATTATATTCCTGCAGTGCTAATTAAAAACATCATGAACTGCACTCGGAATATACCCAGAGGCCCCCGTTTGGCGCCATTGACCGACAACAAGAAGTCGTAATTTAAGTGAAATGCCGTTGAGTATGGCATAAAACACTAATAACCAAAGAAATAATTGCTGGCGCAGATTAACGCTCTTAGGGCGGATGATTTCTGACGATGTACAGTTGAGCTTTCTTAATCTTCTTTGGTCTGTGGAGTAGATCTTTTGAAAAAGCTGATATTGAAATAAGTATAAGTCAATAGTGTTGGTTATGCCCTTTTACAAGACTGCTTCATCCACGTTGTCATACTGAATTCATCGCACGCTTTGACGACTGTCCTTTGGTCTTTAATTAGGATGCCTGTATGGAAATCGTTGTGGGGAACATTTGGTCATGTGTGTTCTAGCAAATAACCGATGCCCAGATAAAGTTTGTCTTTTTTTAATTTAATACCGTTGGGTTGAACAGACCGTTTGCACCCACTCAGATAATGGAACATCTTTGACGGTTCAATAGCTGACAAATTACCAACATTGGATAACAAATAAAAACGGAGCTAATCGCATAGGCTCTTTAGGCACTTGCCTTGACACTGGCGATTGGGAGCTACCCCGAGAAGAAGCCACTACTAAAGGAAGCGCACCTGGAGGAGATTGCCTCGTCTGGTGCCACATGACCTACCCTGACCCAAAACATGAGAATTAATTGCGAACAGACACTGGTGGGACGTTCAATTAACTTTGGTGAGCACGTCACCGAAAAGCAAACGCTGCCATCTCAAATATTTCCAGCTTATCAAAAAAACAATTTTGATATTAATTTCTGAGATTGCTTCCTGGACGTGCCCGGATACTGTAAGATACACTGATGACTCAATAAAGAAATTAGCTTAGCGTGGCTTTAGGGCAAGAACTTTACAACTTCATCAATAATGTCCCTGTCAATGTTAGTGAAGGAATTACTGATATCAAAGTATAAAGTGGCAAGAAGTATCCGAATGCAAATGTAATTAGAATATATAACACTTAATACATTTTTTTTTTACATAGAAACGTTTCCTTTTTTTTCACATGATTTTAATATTCTAAAACATATGTTTTTTTCAAACCATTTAGAATTGTACCGTCCCACTAAAAATAACCAGTATCATATTCTGATCCTTTATGTGAAAGGTATATCTACTTTAAAAGGACCACGGTTAGAAATCGCACAGAGGAAGAATTCAATAGAAATTTAAAGATACAGTTGCCATTGATAAGCCTCACGCAGAAACATCTTCTTTTACAAAAGTATCCACTCCTCGAGAAGTCCTCCTAACACTCATCCTGTATGTCGGCTCAATGAGAATGAATACTCTTGCACGCTACGCGTCCCATACCTGTAGTAGGTATCACAAAAGAGAAGGTACGGCGAAATTCAGTATATTATTTGGCCTGTTTGCGCAGCTGTGCTTCCGCGAAGGAAGACAAGGTAGAGAGCTAACCAAAACAGCCCCACTAGACAATAGAAGAGTTAGGGGGAGGGAGAGAGCGTTTACAACTCTACCAGCTCCAGGGCCAGGGAAGGTCAACGAAAGGAAACATCTTTATAAGTCCCCGTGCCATTCAACCAAGGTTAAAGAAAAGCGAAACAACGAAGCCAAAAGTTTGCATATTTGGTGTTGTCCGGGACGGTAAAGTCACTGTGGTGGATGGTATGTCGGCCAACAAGCCATCCCCTACCTATTTAACAAACTTGATTCGCGCATGAATCCATGAATAGAACTGATCAGTTTGAGCTGTACCTTTCATTGCACTGTCATGTAGAACAACTCAAGTTTCACCAAAATCAAACTACTATATGTTTTCAGAGGTATAAGCAGTAGCGTTCCTTTTTCCACCACACGTTGTACATCGGATTGTCGTCATACCTAACTTTACACGATAGCTAATCCTTCTACTTAGATTGTCATCCGCTTTTCTTAAAGAGTCCATCCTAAAACCCAGCTACAGATTTACAAATTTTTCAAAATCATTATCAAACAATAGATTTTGCATTTAATCCTTTATCTCTCCCTTTTGCAGATATAAAATATTTAGACTGCTTCATGAAAGGAAGTTTTGGGGATCCTTCAATAAGTTTTTCCACCCCCGAGTTGGAATATGTTTTATTTGTCTGTGGGATTGAAAAAATGAACTGCACATAAAAGGCAAAAGCACACGGCTCGCGAAAACTCGATCGATCTCTTATATTGACAAAGGCCAACAGGTTTGAATATAAGAAGAGATGTAAAAATGTAAGCACTTGTAACAATTCAAGTAATTTCTAACAAGTGTTGCATAAACACATTGCGGGTGAATTAAAACGTGTGAACTCTTCTGTGGCGTAAGGCACAAATGTTAACGAGCTGGTGAGGGTGTTGATGACACGCTGCTATTTGCACACGTCTCAATTCACATGTCCAACCAACTTTCCCTTGTGTCTGAACTTCTTAAGAGAGATTTTGACTATTTGCATTAGGATCTTTTATAAAATAAACTCACACAATCCTGTTATGAGTGAGAGAAAGTTAGCGATCCCTACAAGCAAAATAAATATCGCAACAGAGAGGGAAAATGGAACGGGATAAACTAACAACAAAAGTAATATATCATGTTCAGGCTAGTCCACAGTAATGTTTTTAATAATTTATGCACTTAATTAAAATTTTAAGCGAAATTAAAATGAATTCATTGCAATGACATCTATTATTTTTTTCTCATGACGCCACTGCTAAAATGATTGTGTTGTCCTATATGTTAAAATCAACTTTAGGTAAGTATACGCTTCGTGCTAACTATACCTATATGGGTAGTATGTTTCAAGCATTTTCATGCTGTCTTTTCTAGCAGTGGAGGAAGATTAATTTTCCAACCGAGCAAAATACTGGACATTGTATGGACGTGTTTTTGTGGCTATTGTTGAAGTCATTACCGTTATATAAATGAAATACCCTCAAATACGGCGCTAAGCATCAATCAATCAACGTACTCTTCGTGGTTGAAATTGAGAGCTTCGCGACTAACGTTTTGTCTTAATTTTAAAAACCGTGCTCCAAGTTATCGAAACATAATGTCAAAGAAGTTAAACGCTTCGATAAATATTGCTAGATATAACAGGCGTTTTAATTAAATAAATTTGTTAGGAAATGAAAGCGATTGATTGAGAGGTATTTTGATTGAAATCATTGGCAGCCGAAGAGACTCTTGTCCCCGCCGCTTCGCTTTTATCTCTGAAGGTCGCTCTTGCGGACTTCTCGGTGACTGGTATTCACGGCGCTTAACAAAATCGAAAATTAGGGAGAACATTTGATACAGGTCCAATAATAAACGTGTTAGTGCAAGTATGAATGGTTGATTTGGTTGAACACTCGTCGAAAAGCTCACTGATACACAGCAACTCGTAACAATTCATTTCTAACGCCCATCGCCTGCCAAAAAAACCAGCCCGACACGTTTCGTATTTCCTTCTAGCACCAGACTCGCCAATGGACACCCAGAAAATCGATGAGCGCTCAATTGCCTTTACTGAAGCCTCGTGAGGCTGGCACGTGCGGTTATTTCCTCGTCGAGATTTAAATGATATTTGCACCATGCCCTGCTATTGAAAAAGACAAGATGGGTAATCGAGAGATTTGGCGAATCCAGCAAGCGGCTAACAATCCGGACAATCAATGGCGGAAAACCACAATCAACACGTTCATTAACTCGATGAAAAGAGGTGGAATCTAACCAGCTTTTCCCATTCAAAGGGAATCTAATGTGAGTGATATTTCCGTTCAGCAAGGGCTTTTCGTTCCGAGTATTGGCTGTAAGTGATAGCCTTTTCTGCTCTCTTTAAAAAACCTCTCTCATGTCTGCCAGACAA
The DNA here is from genome assembly GCA_030265315.1 of Mopalia swanii. Lineage (NCBI taxonomy): Eukaryota > Metazoa > Mollusca > Polyplacophora > Chitonida > Mopaliidae > Mopalia > Mopalia swanii. Next base: position 308,471 of record JARDVA010000012.1, read on the forward strand.
AAAACACAGTGGCGGGAATTTCTTGGATAGAATAATTGTCTTTTCGTAACCCTTGGAGTCTCCTTCGCGACTTGGCTGCTATTATCCGATTGCGCTGGCAATACGAGAACCCCTGGCTACAAAGGAATAATTTGTGTCGTGGGAAACCGCAAATTGACGTAATATTCATATAACATCTTGTCAATTTGGCTGACTGGCTAATCATATCTCTTTGTTGAGGCAGTCTTAAGCGGTCTTCCCTCCGTTTATCTGCATTGCCTTTGAGTTGTATTCTCTGCTTATGTCACAAGAGTTAAAGATATTTCCTTCTTCAAAAAAATGCGCCGTATTTTTGCCAAGTCTCAAAATAACGCTAATTTTCCAATCGCTTAGAAAACAATGCTTCCTGTCAAGTTTATCGAACAGAGTAAACATGCAATTATGGATACCGATCTGCTTCTGACCAAACACCACAAAAGAAACGTTCGATTTTCACCCAAAACCAACAATTGTATAAAAAAAATCTCCCTATTACGTATCCAATTAATCAGAAAGCAATGTGTTTAAGCCATCGAATCTAGAAATCCCCAGCGGAATTACTGTACAATTCTGCTTTTGAAAAAAAAAAACAATTATATTATGTTCGTGACTGAATCAGAAAAAAACATGTTATAAGTTTAAATCCTGATTAATTAGTTATTTGTATTTTCTGTTGCTTTCTTATTTATTTGTTTGTTTGTTAGTATATAGTCCCAAATTCATCTGTAATCGGGGGAGGATGTGCATCTTGAAAACCTCACATCTGAACTTTTTTGCTTTTACATGGTCCGTCTTCTTGTGAGAAAATTTGACACTTAACGGGTGACACTTCTAAAATATTCAAGCCCTTTTTTTCAAAACAAAACACCTTTGGTGAGCGGAGAGACAGAGAGTCAGTGACTGTCTTATCTCCCTGAGCTCAAAAAGCCAGTATTGTCAGAGGCGGTCAGAATCAGACGTTTCTATTGGTCCTGACTTCTTATCAGTAAAAACTGATGTGGTCGATAACCTATCAGAGATCGGTGTGAGTGTGTAAGTCTAGTCACCTGACCATAACTTTTCTGACTTACAACCGCGGGCGGACAAATTACCTGGATTTATCTCATCGGGCGATCAAGCGTCAATGCCATGTCAAAAGGCAAATCAAGTCACGAGGAACGATCTTTAGATTCTTACTTTGACTGTTTTTACAAACTTATTTGACAACTCAGACACACAAACAAGTTGACTACACCTAGTTGATTATCATAGTCAGTGATCTCATAGGACTGGGTCTTCGGTATACTCAAACGGTAAATAAAATTCAGCAAAATTTCATTCAAATACCGGTACCTAATATTCAATCATCAATTCGTCAATAATGCCGAAGTAACATAGTAACTTTGTCGGAGCTTAACTAATTATTTGGCTTACATCATTCTTACACTTACCATCTTTATTCATTCCTGCTTCAACACATTTTGTGAGCCGACATGCGCGGCACTGATTCCGGTGAGTCTTGTCAACAGGACACGCCCCTTGACCACGGGCTTTGCAGATATATTGTCTATTTCTTCTGATAGATCTCTGTAAGAACAATAAACACGCATTGAAATGATGTCCTACAAATTCTGTGCATCTTGATTTCTTTGAATATACATCAATAATATATAACTGAAATTAAAATGCATGCCTTTAAATAAAAGAAAACCGAAAATGGATTCGTTTATTAGGAAAAAGAACAATGCGATTGGTAGTAATACAATAAATGTATCCACTTCGTATCTGTTTCCTGTTTTAGATGTTACCGTTTTTGTCATTTCAGTAAAAATTAAAATAATTCATATTCTATGTAGTGTTTTATTTGCCCCAAATAAATATAAAAAATATGTATACAGGAGACGATATCTTCCAAGGGTGTTTCAACAATACATGTTTCTGACGAATTATGCATTGAATTAAACCTAATAAGTGAAAAAAAATCCAAACTTAATTAAAATCTATTGAAGTTATGAACAAGTACGTTTGACAACAATACAAGACTTAGAGAACTGACTGTTTATAGCCAGTTTATATCTTTCATTCCAAAATTTTAATTTAAAAATTTTGTTAAAATAGTATGAATAATATAAATGTATGTCGTGTTTCATAGTCATTGTCTTTCTAAGGAATCGTAAACAAAAAAATTAAGTTAAGCCGACATTTTTATTCATACTAAGAAATCTAAACACATTTTCGTTTTAATTTGTATATGTGACAAA
>JARDVA010000012.1:314666-327900 GCA_030265315.1 Mopalia swanii
TTAAACAGTCTGTTTGTCGAAACGGAGGTATCTGGCTTTTGGAAACTGACACTTATCTGTCAACTCAGCTATATACACCCCGATAATTGCGGTGCACCACATTGCATGATCGATGCTGACTTGCGTAATTTATTTCAATTAATTTCCAAGAAATGGCTTTATCTCATGACGTTAGAGACATCTCGGTGGGTAACTATTTTAGGAATAGTATAACACTTAAAAATTCGATAGCAGTAAGTTTTTTCTTCACATTCTAAATAAGTAGTTTTTAAGAATAATTTGAATTAATTGAAATGAACGAAATATATATTTCTTAATAAATATTTAATTAAGCGTCCTTTATTTATCTGCATATATAACTCTCAGTTAATGAAGTGATTTTTCTATACCTTATGCTTTTCAAGTCAAGCATTGACTGATCGAATTATTAATTTATTGATTGATTGTGCATTGATTGATATTTAACGCCGCACCCAAAGGTATTTCACTTATTTTATAGCTTTGAATGATGTAGTCCTAACAGTAGAGAGATCCACTAACACAACCATCAACTATGAAGTGTTCTGCTCTGTTAGAAAAATAATATTCCTCATGTGCTAAATAAAACAAAATGACGGATCTATGAACACACTTTCACAGTGCACCTCACCATTGGTGGATAACGTGCTCGATTCTTATTACAATAAAGATTACATTGTGTAACCTCTCCCTCAACTGGTGGGTCACCGGTTCGGATCTTTTTGAAGTCGTCTATTTTTACAATATTAATTATTGTACAGATGTACCTGTATATAACATTTTATATATGTTTATATATAAACAAGTAAGACTTACCCATCACATGCATATATCCCATAATGCTTCCCAGACGAGTGATCCTGACATACTTTACAAGGCACATCAACCAAAATACGACCTACAGAAAATAAATCATTAATAAATAATTATTAAATGTTACACAGCAATATAATGCTATACGAATGACAAGAAATAAAAAAAATATTAAATTATTATAAGTATACAAAAATATCAAAATTTAAGTAAAATATATAAAATGCTATTAATACATAGTATAATACACACTGCACTGGTTACGTGATTTGATTCAAGTTATTGGCAGAAAAATGTATGCTGCGAAATGTCAACGGAATGGTTCGATTTAGGATTGTGAATATACTAAGAATATTTGACCATATATGGAAACAAATCCTGTGGAATAAAACTGTGTTAAAACAACAACAACCTCGTACCTTTCTTACACTATACTGTAATAACTAAAGAACAAGCAAAACCGTATATGGTGTCGTTTTGCTTCATAAGGTAGTGCAAAAAAGTGTGAATTAAAAGAGATATTAACTCGGTCTGCTGTACAACTGGTTCACAAGCAGTGACAACATTTCTTTCTGTTTGTGATTATGGATAAGCCGTTAATTTGTCGTCCGTCAGTTGACACTTTTCAAGAGTCACTTACTTTTCTTATAGTCCATCGTGAAAAAACTTGAATACGAAGGTCATTGAACGATCGAAAGAAGTTTCCTCGCTTCTGTAAAGTTCTCAACACTGCATTGTCCCAATGATACTAAATAAGTGGCGAACGGTTAATAACACTCGCTCTAGTTATGTTAGAGGCGGTCCTAAATCCTTTAGCCGGCTAAAATCCTTTCATCGACAAAAAAAGAGCGAGTGATCCGCAACTGTTACTAAACTAGTATTACGTAACAGTTGCAATTATTACGGTCATTCCACCACGTCGCGACCTTCTGGCTGTATTCAGAGGTATTGTAAGCCACTGATCAAGCTAACCAGGGGGCATTCAACAACTGCGAAGAGGCCACGAAGTGTTGACTAACGCCATAGCAGTCCAGGAAAGTCTGTGGGAAATGTTGTCAGTACTGATAAGCTGCACGAGCATCGGCTTCTAACTGCCTCCTGTGTCGGTTTGGTGTAAGCTAGACGTTCGAACGATACCTTACTGAATTATCGATGAGGTTAAAGATAGAATTGCAGTAATCCAACATCCACCAAATGTAGCCAAATCTTTTCTTCTTAATACAAAATGTTAGGAAACCAATCGACATCCAACTTTAGCATGTTTAACATTATGCCCTAGCAAATCACCAAGTTCCAGACGATTGCCGGAGAAACTTTCCAAATATGGTATTGGTGGAAGTCCTTCTTGCCACTGCCACTTGTTGATGGCAAATCAATAGAGCACGTTCTACCCAATCACAATATCGCAAAGGCGATCTGCGCAATTATAGATCCACCCAATCTTTTTTAATCCATAGCCTCTTCCGAACGATTCGTTTGTAGGGGTGTTGAGGATGTTGAGTAACAGAGTAAACGGTTTCTCCCTGGTCAAGTATCGCCGTGCCGCTTAGGAAGTCCTGTTGATAATGGGACAATCCTCGGTCCACATTTTTGTTGGCGAAACAGTAGCACCCATAAACTGGTGCCAGCGAAGCCTGTGGCAAATCGAGTAAAACTGTTTGACTAAATTTAACTGAGTTTTTTTTTGTGCTCGAGTAACGCTTGTTCTCATGCAAATCCCACTAATTCGACGAGTTTTTTCCGTGTCTTGACTTTCCCACACAACAGAACAATAGCCTCTTTAAGACGGCGAGGTGGGAATTTAGAGACGCGCAGTGGGAGAGGACATACCACTAATTTGACTCTGGATTTTTTCATCGGTGGGGGCAAATATGAAGCAGAAGGGTCGAGGGCGGGCTGACTGCTGGTTTATAGACCTTGCATAAACATAACAACAGTCCAACAATTCTGTAATGTTCGTTCTCCGTGGACGCGGAAAGTTGACTGTTGAGCAGACAGCGTTGTGGCAGCGTTCGTTGGTCGAGTGGTCAAGTCTCTGTTTGACCGTCTGCACCTAAACCAATGTATACTCTATGCACTCATGAGATAAGAGAAAACGCTCTCTGTTTTAAAGTCTTCTCTTCAGTTCTTAAAATACAAATAATATTGATAAACGTCTAATGACTATGTACAGGTTTAACCCCCACGGTTCAATGGAAAGGGCGATAATATTTCCTCCTATTTCTACAGGCATCTAATTTCTAATGTAAACGCCACCGCTTGACATCTCTCGCCCAGTCAAATATTGAATCGCGGGAAGGCTATGGATTTACTGCCTCTATTAATCCTAGCGAAAGCGCCCCGAGTTTGTGCCTACAAACAAATCAACCGTCACAAAAATAAATTTAGACACAAATGCGGAGGTGAATAAAACTTTTGTGATGAAACTCGGTGTCTTTCAAACGATTGGGAAGGAAGATACCTGGGTTAATTCCTATAAAATCTACCGATTTGTTAAGTAAACGTCCCTGTAAATCAGCTCAAAAAGAATAAGAGAATGGAAGTGTTTATTTTGGGTGAGAAAAAGTCAGTGTTCTACCAATATCATCCGTATATCATTGTTACTGTAGCTCAATCGGGAAAAGGTTGGTCCTCTTATCTAAAGGTTTCTCACTCCAGTAGATACCGTTATCCTGCTTAGTTTGTTTTTCATATTCATATTAACACAGTGGTGATACATTTTTAAAAAATGTTACGGTTAATACGTTCTCCACAAATTTGGGCCTTTTTGTATTACGAAAACACGATTTAGTAGAAATCATCAGTTAGCAATTAGTCGGTTTCAGTGGCAATGGCTATTTGCCCATAAATGAGCCACATATGCCCAATGTTATCGGCTGGAAAATATCGACCCGCTTCAATAAACTTTTACCTACTTTCACAATATGTGGCGAACAAACTTATCACAGATGACCGCCAAAGTTAAAGACAAACGGCAACACGTTTGAGGCGCGTTGTTTGTGAGTCATTTAGAAATGAAACTATCGGTCTCCGAAACGATCACATCATTGGGCTGACCTAGCGGGCAAAAATATCGAAAAATTACTGTTGAAAGGATTTGGAGATTTTCGTTCTTCAAATATCTCGAGTGGTCCCAGGCAAAAAAATTGAAGGTGTCAAAATCGGCATGGATTCGTCGCAGTTGATTTAGCTATATTTCACAGTCCAAGAATAGCAAAGGAGTTCTGTTTTTTGGGTTCAGTTAATATTGGGTACACTGACTTTCTTGTGCCAAAACACATCAAAGCGTAAAGTTCCTTAAGTCGGCGACCACGAATTCGAAGCCTGACGACAATCAAGGATAAAGAGAATTCCTCTATAAACAAAGCTTCTTGATCAGCCTTCCTCCTCCCTCCTAGATCCGCTCGTTGCGAGGAGTCATACAACTGTCTGAGATGTGCCTTATTCTGTCCTCGTCGACGTTCATTTGCTTAAAGTCATTCCGATGTGAAATCTCCTTGTTATAAATTAGAAGATACCCGACACCTTGTGAAGGCGTGGAAATCCAAAGAAAGTGCTAAATTGGCTTCAGGAGTAATATCTGTCATAAACCTCGAGATCCTACAAATATGTCATCTTTCAGAAATCTCTATCACGTGTTTGGAATGAGATTTACTTTATTTGTATGCTCGATCTATTTCCTTTTCAGTTATGCATTTTAAAATGTCGAGGAAACTTTTTTAGCGGCTTGGGATTAGGTTTCGATGTCTGTGAAAAGCCAGGGTATCATAAGATTCATGTCGGGGGCTGGCTAACATGTTAAGCTACCGTTTCTTTTGTCGTCAGTCCAGGGTTCCAATACGCACGGCCTACATGTGGGAGTTGAGGGAAGCTACTCCGAGTGAAAATCGCTAAACCTCTATAAACTTTCTCGACTTTTTTATGTATTTATTTCTGACTTTAGTCGGGTGAAAAGAATGCATCAAAGAAGCGTAAACGACTTGTTGTTGACGCTCTCTTTGCCACTCGTCTCCCTTAAAGACTTGAAGTGCAACGCAAAAGGTGCTAAAGAATTCGCGCTGCTACTTGCCAAGTGCGTAAGATTGCTGCTCGACGTGTTTAACCAGCAGGGGTGACCGAAGATCTTCTAAACCTTTCTCTAATAGTCACAAATCTACATGGCCTTTTTATGGAGTTTCGTTTTTCTCGGCTTTGTGGATTTCGGTGACATAACGCAAGGCTTTAATGGCAGCTGGGTGTTTTTTCACCTGTTGAAGACACGATTACAGGTGTTTTCCAATACAACCCTTTTCCACAGCAGACGTATTTATCGATTTCACTTAAACCATTGAACGCAACCAGTCACTAAACTATTTATAACCCTTGAATAGCCTCTTCATTAAAGCGCGGGATGTTGTTTACGCTAATTGTATTTTCAAAAGATAAAAAATGACACTTAATTGTTTGCGTTTCCAAGGGTAACGAAAATGTGAAAAGGATAAGAATTTCATTATTATTACAAGTCAATTCATACGAGACTTTCTATCAACAATTTATATCATGTCAATGTGGCACGGCTGCGTTTAACTTGTAATATTTCATTATGAGAAACAAGAAATAAAATTATTAATTCAGACATTTCTTTGGTAGTAAGAAATATCCAACAAATTCACAAATATTTTTTTTCCTAAAACAGGGGTTATAAGGGTTGAAGGGGTTGGGGTGGGAGGGGTGGTTGTTAGTTTGCGCTGGCGTATTCTCATCCACATGGTGATCTACGCCATTACAGTGTATAACGTGGTATTACTATGGTCGAAATTGCTTTAGAAACGACCATTTAAATAAAGATATGATCTAAATATCATCTTTTTTAATAGATATAATGGCAATATTTAAATCACTACCCACCAAACGCCCACCACGTTGACCCGACGCCATTTTATACTAAATGTGATTTGGCCTCCGCATAATTGCAAATGTATAAAAACATGACCTATCATTGCAACTATATCTCACCTCATTCACCGTATAGAAAAAAGACCGCAGTCAACATGAATTCCTTTAAAAAACATTACCTACGACAAGATTCTGTGATTATCTGCAGTTTTGGTTAGATTTATAATAACTGACTTTAAATGAGCAAAATATTTTTAAAGAGAAAAATTACCACTTTGAATAATGTTAAAAGGTTAAAATTAAATAAAATAAATAAATAAAAAGCAAAAAAAATATTCTTGAAAGTTCAAAGAACAATCAACTATGCCATTCTTTGTTTCTTTTCTTATTTTTGAACGGGCTCATTTCCATACATCTTTATACGTTTGAATTTGAATACAATATAAAATCAAACAAATATATATGGATACATCTCTTAATCCGATTTTACCCTGTCCTTGTAAATTTAACTATGATCAATATGAGCAGAATTTCTTCATTGATTTTTCTCAAAGTTTTCCAAGTTACAGGAGAATTAGCCCCAGTTGTCTTTCTATGATGGCCAAGACGTCAAACGTCGACTGAAAAGATTTCTAAGAGGGCTTTGGGAAAGATCATAAAAATTCCTAACAGGTCCTGCGATGTTGGGCTGAAATTCTGGGCGGAGGACAGGGGTAGGGGAAAGCACTATCTGACATAGGGATCGTGGCGCTAAGACCTGGCAAAACTCGGGGATTCTAAGCAAGGCCTGAGACAACAGATGTAGCGACGGTAACCCGGCTGTTTTGGGCTCACTGCTCGGGGGATCTGTGTACAGAGGACTAGGGAGAGCTTGACGGCAACTCAGACTCTTCCCTATTATTTCGGAGGCTAGAAACCTGTCACATTGCTCGACACGTTTATACTGACACTTTTCAACTCGCTACATCTTCACGCGCCGAAAAGTCCCTATGATGACCTTCATGGGTCCCAGCCAAGAACTGCGTTTAGACACCCACTCACAACAAAAATATCACACGGCTGAAATATAGTATGTAGACTATATATTAACTTATGAAGTGTTTAGTGTCGATTTTCACCTTTAAAAACTTTACAAAAAAAGTTAATATTGAACAAAGAAGCAAACTGAAAACATATCAGAAATGCGTCGACAAAGAAAGCCGCAACTCAGCAAAGCTCGCGGCTTGAGCCCCAGCCCTAAACCCCAGATCGGAAGTCTCCAAAATAAAAGGTACAAAAGCACACGATTTTGTCGCCTCTTTTAAAGATTTAACCGAAAGAGCTACATTTAATTCCAAGGGAATGAAAAACTGTGACTTCCAATATTTTTCTCTCCAAAAGCCAACATCATTTTAACTCAACGAAAACTCTGCGAGCTCCTATTTCTCTTCAATCTTTTTTACAAAACGAAACATTTCTATATTCCCACGCATTGTTTACATTAAGAAGTTATCTTAACGTATCACGAGTTGAAACGTAGGACATTTTGTCTTACATTTCAAAATTATCAGACGAGAAAAGGCAAACCTTCAGTTTAACGAAAGGTTGGCGCTGGGTCAAAAGTACAAAATTTCATAAGTCTTGTCGGAAGTTTGTGACAATTTGTCTGAGCATGTTTTTAGCCTACTTGTCTTCCTTGTTTATCCAAAAACTCGGTCAAAACAAAAATTGAAATATACAGTAAATTAGAATTAACGGTGTGAAAGATAACAATTATTTATAAAAAAAAATTGTAATGATGTTGATTCTTTTAATGCGGACTTTAACTCGTGGAGTCCAATCTTGAGGAGGTCTTAGTCTACAGAATTTCTTTAAAATTTATTACATCTGTATTGTAGCTTACAATAATGAAAATACTGTGTATATGAAGTATAGTACAGTGTAACTTATAATTAATTTACAGTGCTGAAAAACATGTTGATCTTTTTTATATGTGTGGAACTTTCCTCTTATTTTATCTCTGGAGATTTCAGATATATGACATTGCTTTTACAATGGAAAATTGCCGCCCTGATTTAAATATATCCAAATACCTGGCTTCTGGTAATGGTTATTCAGAGTTAACGAAAACTTGAAGATCAATACAGAAATTTAAAACAAAAAAATGCATTAGTGTATATGTTCAAAATGTAAAGTCTATGTAAAATTATGTAACGCATTTATGTATAAGTTTATAGCTTAATAAATATAGGCCAAAAATCAGATATAGATAAAATTATGTACTGATATGTCTCTTGACGTGGGAGTCTGGTAATTGATATAATAAACTACGTATATCAAAACGGTATACCACTAAATGAATCAGACAAATTGTTATCAAAATCAAAGTACGTTGCTCTTCGTTTATCTAAACTGTACGTGTATAAACCTAATGTAATTTGATAGACTGTGTCATACAGTTAATACGTAACGCGATATAGCGCATCGTTGTCCCAAATTGACTTCTATATGATAATTAAGTTAGACACTCTCAACGAACAGTATTATATACAAAATAAAATATATTTATATTTTTATACTATATGTCTTATGTTATTTGTATTTGCTTGGTTATTTCTTACATTAAATGCACGAGCTGTATATTAACCTCAATCGCATAATTTACTGTGAATGAAACGTTGATTATTTATTAAGATGAAATAAGTTCAAAACCATTAAGCCTCAAAATTAAAAAAATTAAAAAATTTGCATTAAAACTTGTGTGTTTACTTTTACAAATCATTAATGCATTTTAAAGCATTGATGTTGAGGTTTGTTATTTTATCATTTTTGGCAAATACGTGCACTTTTGAAAAATTTTGAAAACTATTATTTGCGTATATCTGAAAATCTACAACCATATGAGTATTTATTTAATATATTTTTTTATTTATTTATTTAATATATTTATTTATTAATTGCATTATTATTACTTAATAATGTAAACCAATCTGTCTGAGACACTAAACTAACTAAATAAAATATTGATTTGCTCTCTAAATAAACTAGACAACTCGACGAAGTCATACCGCGGGTTCTGGGATCTTTTAATCGCATTTCCTTAAAATAACAGTTTATTGTTGGTAGTCTAATTTGGGAAAGTAGCTTAATTAACTCGGTTTCTGTCTTAGTGCCGCCTATTATGGGTGTTTGGACCGGAAATGTAAAGAGATTGAATGGCCATATTCACAGCTAGATGCGGTGAACGGTGATAGAGTCTAAACATTCTCTCGCTCACCAATTGATTCGTTTGTCAAAGAAAAACGGAACAAGGCAAGATGATTTGATTGTATTTCCCCGAGCTCTACTCATCTATCAGACGTCTCCTTGTTAGTGTGGTTTGCGGAAGTTTCGTCAATCACTCAAGAAGGCGCTTAAAAAGACTCCAAAGAGTCCTCAACTCCCATCAAATTCTCTTGGAAATATCGCTTGTCGTCAAGAAGGAAATTTGCTGTTTGCAACAGGGACGCTATCACCGGTCTACATTAATAATTCAACCATTCAATCGGCCAACTAATTTGTGAACGCGGAAGCGCCCGGAATAAAAAGTTGTCTTTAATCGGGCCTGTATATAAAGACAGTCTGAAAAATGTCCCCACTTCCACAAGTCCTGATCTTCATTCTTATTTATTTATCAGTTTAATGAAAGCTATTCGCCACCAACACCTTTGCTACACGCGATCTCCAGCCTTATCAACTTCACAGCTTTCTACAGAGCATCGACTGAGAGACAAGCAGTCAACATTGATTACAGCACAACATGAAGTTTCCCACTGTAATAACAACACACTTTAACATGGAAAGAACGCTAAAAATGTTTTAACAACAAAATACTATTCATAGAGTTTAAATAAAAGACTAATCACATTCTAGAAGACAACAATTTACTGTGAATACTTTATTTTGAACCTAAATCGATTTTCTATTCGCGTTTTATCGACATCGAAACCCATTGAAAAACTTGTCTCTAAGTTTTATCTAAAAAAATTGATAAACACATCCGCCACAGTGCCAGTGTGCTTAACTTTCAACAATTTATACCTAAAAGTCTAACTTTTATGATTTCTTTTTTTTTCTAGATTTGGAAATCAAATTTTTATTTAACACCTTTGACATCTCCTGGTGAAAACAAAAGGTTTTGCAATAGATGTAAGCGTAAATGTTAAAATAATAATACTATGCATGCTCGTATTTATTGATTGTTTACAGTGTTATCAAAACAAAGCGAAATAATGTGTTGTGCTTCCAGATATATTTCTTAAGTAAAGTTCTCTAGTTCTCTAGTACTCTAGTTTTTATAACCTTTATTATGCATGGAAATCTAGAATCAAATTCTATAATCTGTTGATGTTGTGTGCATTTTTTAATATACCCGGTAGTTCAAAAATCTATAATGTTGAATCTAATTGTTTAATCTGTTGACGATATAAACTAGAGCTATACTGAGAGCTGAAAATCTGATATGTTAAAATGTCTTCAAGGTTAGCATTACGCTAGTCCCAGACGTCAACATTTGTTAATCTGGTTAAGGTATACACTTAATAGCTTTTATATAAAAAGGGAGAATTTAATAAACAAACATTGTCAAATTCTCGTCAATTTCTTGAAATATTTATTTTGAACCAATAATCCCATGCTTTGTGTTTTTTCACCTGCATGTTAATTGAATTGCTACAGGTATGTAGCTGTTTTATATCGGCTCTCTATATTGACAATATAATAGCGCAATGAACATGTTTGATAAAGGCCTATAAATCGCTCGTTGTATATAGCTAATAAATAACAACTTAACTCGGCAAATGAAAAGGTGTTTAGGGAACTGTCTTTGAGTCGATATTAAATGTGTTTTATACGGCTCAGGAAGATTTTGCCATTCAAGATACCAGCGCGTTACTCGTCACAACAAATAATGCGCACAGCAGCAATCGTAGAAAAAATCAACAGGCAATATGTAGTAGCTCTTTGCTACATGTTTTATGGGGTTTTCATTGACTGGCCGAGGCGGTGTGTACGATGATTTATGGCTCTGGCTGTCAGCGGCTGTATGAAGGTGGTTCCCCCATAATCAGAGCGTCACTCCTCCATGCTCCCGTCAACTCGTCTAACAACAAAACGCATACTGCGATAACACCCAGCTTAACCTTCCAGTGTGGCTCGGATATGGACAAAATTAAAACCAATTAGTAGATCTACCTGTACCCCTTTTCCAATCAAGGTGAGAATGTCTTTTTTTTCGCTGATCAGTATACACGTGTAGTGAATTAAAATGGAAAGAGAAGATAACTTACTGGATGTGCCTGTCATTTTGTTCATTCCGGTGTCGCTATCTTGATGCGTGTGTGTATTCAAGGTAGTCCACCGACAGTTGAGGGTGTAACAGCTCTTGTATCAAACACCCATAAACACTCTACAGATTTCTAACCCAGGTTAACATTAGCCCCTTTGACCTGTCTGTAAGTATTGACCAATCAAAGCACGACTTATCCCAGTGTCGTCTGCTCTCTGTTCCCCTCTCACTTAATGCTAGAAAAAAGCTCGATACAAAAGTCTTCAACACAACCAGAACAAGTGACAGGCGTAAACCAGCCATTTCATTGGCTCTCCATCGCTGTACATTGACATGATCGTCTGCTCTTTACAAAATAAGAATGGGGTTGGCTTTGGGGATCTCGCTTTCCTTGCCTGCCGGCCAAATAATATCAGACGTCAATAGTGCATTGGAGAGGGAGTCTTTTTAAGGCTCGTATCGCTTCATGTGGTTTCATAATAAAGAAAAGACTTTAAACAAGTTGGGTTTTAAGCGTCGGTGGATGCCAGTCTGTTGTGAGCGTTACCTAATACTGATCACACTAAATGATTGCCCTTTGTTAAGATTTGTGAACAGCGAAAGGTGGATCTCATTAACAAGCTCCTGATCACCGCTTAAGGGAACGCTGTGCTCACCCTTTTTCTTTGAAGTCGGCAGTTATATACACCGCCCATTCGTTGCTCAATTCTTTCAGTCTCCTAATGAAGTGAAGTAGAGGTTCATTCTAATCGAATATACCCACTGGCGATTAGTGACCCACGGGCACTTAAATATCCCCGCCCTCCTGATATACCATCAACAGCCATTCACTTCACACCTTAAACTATTACAATATAAGTACAGGGTCCTTATCCACGCATTAGTCGTGATCTAACGTTAAACGATCGAATTGTATTAATCTCTAGCTTTATTCAACGATCGAGTAGGCCTATCTATCATGATAAATGATTATACAGACGACATATCAAATAAAGTCACTGATTTGCCCTTTTAAGTATATATTGGCTTAACAAATATATACATGTATATATATATATATATTTTATTGTGAAGAAAACATTATTTTCGATGGAGGACGAAGGGTATATTTCTTTCTGTGTAAAAAAAAACGAAAAAAAAAAAGAATTCGAAAAAGACGTTATAGGCCTACTATTGTTTCATATTTTCAAACTTCAAATTGGCTTCATCAGCATTGTACCATTAAAACTATTAAGCTTAAGCCAAATTTATTTTCGGAAATTAACACATATCACGTGTAATTTCCCATATTTTACATATATTCTGATATATTTTTCCTTGTACCTTGTACAACACATATATGGCAACAAATATATATGTAACTCTTACCACACTTTGGATAAATTTGATCAACACACATTGTTTAATTTTCGTCAAGTTTTAAACTTATTTATTTTGTATTGTATGTGCTTGCGATAACTCCCGTGGATAGCTTATTCCTCTGATTAATAGATATGACATATTAAATACGTTTATTGAGGGGAGAGATACACATAAGGAAGTCATCGGATATAACCTTAAAAAATCCATCCATGTTCCAAAGAGGAAGACGTAATGACGAACGAAAGTAAAAATTATAATGAAAGTCTTTTCATCATTTGAAAAAAAAACCTTAAGGAAGTTGACGGAGTATTTTGCAGTTTGTTTAGAAATGGATGAAGAGATATTGCAAAGAAGCGTGAAACACCCCTGAAAATAGTTGCGGGTTAAGTCAAAGAAAGTGCAAACTAGACGGATTTTCTTTTCTTCCAAAAACACGAATTCTTTTCATGAATAAAATCTTCCACAAAATCAGGAAGAATAAGGCTGTACACTAGTTATTTCTTCCCATTTCGTAAAAACAAGAATATTATCTATTATAGCAATAATAGTTTTAACTTTATATACATTTGACAAAACCCATTAAATAAATTGATTTGTAAAAAAGTGTTTTATTTTCACTTCCGGTTCTTTTTTTTTTCTTCAAAATTCAGCAGCCAAATAATTTAAACAGTGATAATAATAATAAAGTCTTTATAACACTGTCAAGCTATTTAATACTGTAAAATGGTAGTAGGCTAAACAATTATTATTAATAAGGATTATTTAGACAGAAAATTTAACTGGATTAAGACTTAATGCTGCACAGCTTAACTTCATACCTTCTCGCGATCTTTTTTTTTTTTTTTTTTTTTTTTTTTTACG